>CAUJBZ010000305.1:0-64000 GCA_963082915.1 Dolichopus griseipennis | reverse complement strand
TCGAGTCGAAGATCAGATAAAATATTTTCTCGATTTCACTGGTTTTTGAACCCGGACCCTTAGCACTCTAACCACTGTGCCACCCAGTCATTAATTGTAATTAATAGTTAATAAAAGATATAAATTCAAATTCATGTCTTTAAACAGTTGCTTTAATGATTGTCTTATTAATATATTGAAAAATGAAATAGAAGTCTCAGAGTTCTACTTTAAACAAACCTTTATTTAAATTCAAATTTTAAAGGAAATATTCGTGTTTTAATATTCGTGTTTTCCTGTTTAAATATTGCACATATAGTTACCTAATACAAATAAACATCACAGGTATTAAAGTTTCATTTTATATTTGATGAACAATTTTCTTCTTTCCTTCAAAACATTAAATACTTTTTTTTTGTAAAAATTAATAAAAAAAAAAAATGAAACAAAAAATCATCAAATTGCTGGAAAAATTAAAATTTTGTTCAAAGTTTAAGAAAGTTACAAAAAAAAAAAAACAAACTTTTTTTTTATCTAAAAATTTATCTAAATTCTTTAAAGAACGGAATTTTTATATTTTTAATTAAAAAAATAAAAAAAAAAAATTTCTGGAATATGTGTTACACGATGGCAAAAAGGATATAATAATGTTTGAAAAGGATAAAAGTATAACAGAAAGAATAAAATTAAGAGAGAAAGGGAGAGAGAGAGAGAGAGAGTTATAAAAAAATACAATAAAAAAACAAAAAGGAAAAAGAAAATTTTATATATATGTACTCGTATATGTAGAAGAGGTTAAAAATTGTTCAAGAACAAGGATTACCTTTTAAGACAACAAAAGATGATGGTAATAAGTATATATGAGTTTGTATTGTTGCTTTTGTTTAATTTTTTGTTATTTTTTTTTTTTTTTTGTCTTGGCATACACATAAAGTCCTTTGGAAAATTAAAAAAAAAATTTTGTTTTATTATTTTTTGTTCCTGTTTTTTAAATAAGGATTTTATATTGTAAGAAAAAAAAAAGGAATAAGCGTTGTTATATATGAGTGGGATAAGTTTAATAATAAAACTTTTTTTTTTTTTTTTTTAGTTTTTTATTATATATGTTAATACGTCTGTTCAACAGAATCGGATCATGGTATATTTTTAATTGAGGCAATTGTAGTTTGAGTTTTGTTTTTTTTTATACAAGATTTTTTTAAAAAATTTTTTTACCATCCTTAGAAAAATTAATTTAATTGTAAATGAAGATATCCTACATCTAACACCTACTCATTTTAGATGCTTTTAAATTACAAAATTATAAATGGGGATCGAATATCGATTTGTGTTAATCAAAAATTGATGTGTAGGATTTTGTAGGTATTGGAAATATTAAGCTACACTATTGCGCTTAATAATACAAATCTAATTTAATTTAAAAATAAAATAAAAATCGTCAATCGAAGGTCATTTGTAAGATCCTTGAATAAGTTATATATATAAATTTATTTTCATTTGTAACAGGGTCTTATATAATCCTTTTGCGACAATATTCGTTGTGTGTAATTCAGTTCCATTATTATACAGTAGGGTACAGCACATTCGATTTTGAACTCTGAAATAAAGGATCTTTGCCATAAGTTGCATTTCCAAACACATTACCAACATTTGTGTTTCCCAATACTTTCTTTCAAAAAAAGCTTATTTCTATTTTTAAATTTTTCTAAGGATGACATTGAATCCTTAATGAAAATAAAATGTCCTTTTCTCATTTTTAATCTTCGAACAATGTATGTTGTAAGCAGTTCAGGTATTTATTCCACTATTTTGGCTGCTCAAAGCAGTGATTTTAGTTATTAAAATCTTCACAATACCAAAGGATTAAGATTTCTTGGGGCCTTTTTAAATTATGGGTAAACCCCTCTGAAAAAGAAAGTTCTGAAAAATTTTTATTGGAAACTATTTTCATTCTTAGTTTGTAAAAGTACCACAGTATAAGTCATAAATATTTTGAAGAGGTTTTTACTATCACATGTCTTTGGCCGTTTGTGAGGTATTCTACCTTGTGGTGACTCTTTATAAATCCTAAAATTTCTTTATAATATTTATACAAAAAAATGTAATAAGATGGGGTAATGAAGGTAACAAAGAATATGTATAAGAGTTTTCTTATGTTTTTATTTTAATTAGTAACATTTTATAAGTGTTAGAGTTGTGTTGCACGAATGTGTATGAAGATGACGAAAAAGTGAAAAGAATCAGATTAGCTGGTACTTGGTAGGTAGAAAAATATTAGTTCACCTTAAACGAGCATGAAGTATTAGTGGTATTAAAACAAAATAATATATATATATATAGAATCTATATGTAGAATATATTTATATAGTTTAATATACGTGAACACCACGAAGAACAAAAACGAAAACACATAAAAAAGTTTTTAAAATAAGAATGTAATAGAATTGTGAATGAAGAATAAAGTTTTATGTTATAGTCGGTGGGGTTAAAAACTGTTATTTATGTGATGGAATGTATAACATTGTAAGATTATATCCTTTGTTTTTTCCTTTTTTTTCAATAATATTTATGTTATTTTGGAGGAATTAACTTGGTTTCTTTGGTTAGTGGAGGAAATTTATTTTTTTTTTTGAAAATCTTTTCCAAAATCTTACAAGTTATTTTTTGGTATGGTAAAAAAAAGAACTCTGATTGATTTTAATTTAAGTTAAACAAAATGAACATGAAGTGGGGATGACTGAATGAAAATGAGCGTGGGTTGGGGGTAACGAAAAAGAAAATTACACAATTATGATACTTTAATTTAATTATATTTATTTAAAATAAAGAATATGATTCCGGTAATAAAAGATAATTACCTTAAACAAATTCTTATGTAATTAAAAAATTAATATCATAATTAAATCATTATGTAATTATAAGAATATTTTTTAAATCGTTTTTTTGGCTTTTGTTTTTTATTTCTGTTTTGTTTAATTTTGAAAAGTTAAAGAATAAAATTTTTCATCTAATATTTCTTTTAATTTTTGGGAAATTTTAAGTAGTGAATTTTTTTAACACCAATTGAAAATTTTTTTTTTGGGAATGGCAAACAAAGTTTATATTTATATGTTATTAAATAAAATTAGCTATTAAAGTTATTTTAATAGGTATTCTTTTGGTATTGTCATTTTAAAAAAAAATATTAATAATTAAATTAATTGTATTATTATACAAGATTTTAAAAGCATTTTGTGGCATTAGTAACAAATTGCATTTGATTTTGTTATGTGACTTTTTAAGAATTAAGATAATGGAATATGGAGACATTGAGATGTTCTGGATTCAGAGAACCAATCCCATTTGACCGTGGGATTGGTTCTGCCCTTAAGTTCATTGGACATATTACCAGAGTAGTTTTTGTTATTTTGTGACCCACTAAAATTGGCCAAAAACCATAATTAGTATATGACTAATTTAAAAACTCTTTAAATTCTAAAAAATATTACATGAGTTTGTAACCGACTCAAAAATTTGAATATTTTCAGCAGGTTTCAAATAATTTTTTATATTCTAGTTAGCTCCGGGGCTTCCGCGCACTATCCTACGAGCCACTACTAGTCCCTGTCTTAGTTCTTCCTTTCACAACTTCCTTCATGGGAAAGAAATGCGAGTTGCAGCCTTGTTGCTTCTGCTTCCTCGCTCGCCCAAGGCTACCATCACCACCGCGTAAGTGTCTATTAGTGTGATTACAAAATATATAATACTCTTCCCCCTGATATTTTCAACATCAATGAAAAAATGGCTCATAAAATTCCAGGATCTTTTACCCATGAGAAAGTTAAATAAAAGTTAAATAAAATAACTACGATGCTTGATGAGTCTTAAGATTCGAAAGATTTCTCGGTGTTATGCTATGGTTCAAGCTTGCGGGAAATATTGCCACTCAATTTTAGATTAGCCATTCAGCCTTAATTTCGTTAGAGGTCTTGTGTCTCACCACTGGTGGCATATATTCCCCCTATAATATTTGGGCAAAACCTCCCACTAGTTCGATAATTTTCTATTATGCATTTTGAATACTTGATAAATATTTGAGTGTGGAGGTGGAATTAGTCACAAAATATCCAACTGTCAAGAAAATATTCTTATCGTCTGGGATAACATCACATAGAGTTTTTGTCAAATGCCTCTGACAAATGCTTTGCGATATCGTTTTTGTTAAGGGAATCAATCGTTGGGCTTTAAAATTTTGAAAAAACTTTTTTTCCCGTAATTTGACTTTAGTAGTCGTAGTTTTCAATTTCAATTATCTATATTAAATTTATATTTATACTTAGTTACCAATTTAAATACTTACCAATAATATACAACAAACTCCAAATATATGACTAATAATAACACCTTGATGATTAGTATTTAAATATAATAAAAATAGTGCATCCGTGCTCATTTTAATTAATAAAATAATCCCTGTACGATATAAAAGTCCAAGCCTTTAAAATAAAAATAAAATAAAACAAATTAAATTCCAATATAATACAAATTAATTAATAAATAAATAATTATTACAATTTATTTAAATATAAAAATAATTTTTTTTTTTTTTCAAATATGTATATCTCACCTTCGCCATATTGAAGCATTATGTTTATCATGTTTTTTTAATATCCAGGTTAATTTTTTTAATAATGTTACAAATAATAATAAAAATAAACTAATTAATAATCCTTGAACAATAATAAATATTATAAAACCCGAACTATGATATTCTAACCACCAAAATAATGGCCATTTTCCAATTATACTATATATTAAAGGTGAACATATTGCAAATAATATTGGAAATAACCAACTAATACCAATGGCACCACGTATACCACCACCATTATTAACACCACCATTACCACCCATACTACCACTACTACTACCACTACTACCTCCTCCACCACCACCACCACCTCCTCCTCCTCCGCCAATACAACTAGTACCAGAACCAACACTTCCAGTAACAGTTAATAAATTTGAAGGATTATTGATATTAGTTGCTGTTGCTGTTATACCTCCACCTGCTGTTGTTGTGGTGCCTCCTGATGATGATGTTGATGATAAAACTGCTGCAGCAGCAGCAAAATTAAATTTTTTTGGTACTAATTCAGATTGAATAACTAATAGCATTGCTACAAGGGTTGATAAACCTAAAATCATTAATGATGCCAATGTTGAACTAATTATGCTATGCCAGTCCTATAATGAAAAAAAAACAAAAAAAAAACCAAAAATAAAAATTACAATAATATATAAATCATGAAAAATATATATTTACATTAATGGGGTTTTTATTTATAATATACATATAAGTTAAAGATTTTTTGCTATAATATTCTATAAGAAATATATCTTATATAGGAGTGGGTATTAAAGGATTTAATGTTTTTAATATTTTTTTGTATATAAATTTCTAAATATTGTATATTCTATCGAAATGTGTATATATATATATATATATATATATATGCTGTATCCTTTACTAATTAAAACAGCGACTCAATTAAAATACAACAACAAAAACAACAAACTTAAGTAATTCCATAGTAACATATATTTATATTTGTATTACTATATATATATATATATTTATATAGGGCGTATTGTGTTAATAAATTTTTCTGGTCCTTATTTTATATAATTTTCGATAATAATAGGTCTAAGTCTCGGAATGAGATACTTTTAATGAAAAATAATAAAATAACAACAAATAAAGTATCTTAAGAATTAAATTCAGTCGACGTTAGACATATTTTGAAATGTTATTAGATTTAAGATACATTAAAATAGCAGTCAAAGAATTTTGTTTTTTTTTTTCTTATTTTCAATTTCTATAATATGAGATTTCATAGTAATATTATAGGACCTATGAAAGTTATTTATAGAGTAACTTAATTCCTTTATTTTTTTTTGTTTTTATATGAAGGGTGGGGGGTTGAGAAAACGCGGTTGCCAAATATGACCTTTCTAAAATCATTTGTTTTCTTCTATTCTTTTATTTTTGTTTTTGTTAAGTAGGTACATGTGGTGAATATTATAAAATAATGGTTTTTCATTTGTATATGGTATAAAGTTATTATAATTAGGATCGTAAACATTTCAGTTAACTGTAAAATGAAAATGGAAAATATAAAAATACCAATTGAGTAAAAATAGAAAATTGATATAATAATATCAAATATGGTCTAATTGATGAGAGATTTTTACATTATAAGAAAAAAAATAAAAACAAAAACAATAAAAAATAATAATGAAAATCAAAGATTCATGTATGTAGAAAGTTTTTTTATTTTTTTTTACAAATAATCCGATTATGTGTTACAAAAAATATACACATATATACATACATTCATGGTCTTAACACATATGTACTTGATATAAAGGTTCAGAAATTCAATGAATTTAAGAAAAATATTTGTTTTTTTTTTTTTTTAAATGAAAATTTAATATTGAACCATATTTATTTACTTAAATCTCTATACATACATAACTTTATATATTATATATGCATGTATATAAACTTGTTCAATATTACTATGTGGCAGAAGTTAATAAGATTTGAACTTGAAGAAAATAAAATAGTAAAGGAAAAAAAAAAAAAAATAAAATTTTTATTAGTCGTCAATTTTCCTTTACTTTTTTCTAAAGATTCAAAAAATTTCTATAAGATGAAATTATGAGAAAATTTAAAGATATTAAAGTAGATTTTTTCTGCAACAAAGTTTTGGTCAATATTTATTTTATTAAAAAAAAAAAACATTGATAAAAAAAAAAACACAAAAATAAAATAAAAGAAAAGAAAGAAAAAATTGTAATGTTCAGATATTTTTTAAAGTGTTATCAAAATTTAACAGGATTTTTTTTTTTACTTTAAAAAAATTATAAAGATTTTATGTTATATGGATTTAATATGAGTTTTTACATTACTTAATCAATATTAGGGTACAGGGTGTTTGATTTTCGATGGTTTTCCATCAAATGGCGAGTAACGAGTAATGCGGTATGTATTGAGATAAACAAAAGTTAGTATGAAGGTGGGAGTTTTATGTTCCTTGAAAGATTGTGAGTTGGGAGTTTTTTATTATTATAAAGGTACCTATATCATTTTTATCTTATCTCCATGAAACTGGAGTCAAATTAAGTTCTATGCAAATAAAATAAATTTTTATTCAAATATTTTAAATATTAAGTAAATATTAAATTTTAAAGCTTTCACATTTAGAGTTATGAAAGATTAGAGTAATATATTCTTAAGGCAAAGAATTATTAAGAAACTGCAGCTAAATAAATAATAATAACTGTATTAAAGATCAATAATAAATAGACCACAAAACTAACGGTATTAGGGTTCTTTTTAGTGCAGTGCGGGAATTTAACTCATATACTATCTGGGTTGGTGAGTTATGCACTTAGCCATAATACCCTTCCGAAACCTTTATTAGCAAATTATATTAACAAATATTTGATAATGTAATCAGTTGACTTTTGTTAGGCACTTGATGAAATATTTCTCTTATAATCACCCCTTTTTAGAACATTTTCAAAAAATTTTGTAAAAATGTGCCTATATAGCTTCACTCTGTCCGTCCGTATGTTCACAAAAACTTTTACACCGTTTGAGATAGAGTAAAAAAAATTTAACCACGAGTAGGTATTGCAAAAATAAATTCGTAGAAGAACTTTTTCTGTAGCCCCATCCGTTAGCAAGCTACAGCCCGCCCAAATTTGGAAAAAGCCCTATATTTAAATTGTTATAACAAGAGTTCTGTTAAGTGTATTTTCAATCAGAAAACGGTAAAAGATAGCTAGTTTTATAAACTTTATAAATTTTTTATAAAAGTTTAGGGTTGCCATACGGTACTAATATTAACCATTATGCAAAACTTAATTTTTTCAAAATTTTGTCGTCCACATATATTTTCTAAAACGGTTTTCAAATCTAAAGTCTTGAAATTTTGGGAGAATTTAGAACCTTAGAAATTACTAGGAGTCGGTTAACAAAATTTTTTTGTCACGTGCTCTGTTTAGGAGCAATAGGGGTTCGAAAATTGAAATTTTGTTTTTTTTAAAGACCTGTAACTTGAATACCTGTAAAAATTTTTTTTACAAATATAAAAAATTTAAAGCTGCGGGAAAGGGGTTCTTTAAATTGAAGAAATTGTTTCTTAGTTTTAACTACTTTTGCTTAGATAATAAAATTCTAGGTAAATTTACAAAATTTTAATGGAGGTCACAATTGATTTCCTAGAACTTATAAAAAAGGAAGGGTGGAAACAGAAGTCTGGTGGACAGATTCTCGAGAATCATCATAAGTTTGCTTAGCAAAAAATTAAAAAACTAAATTATATATCATTTTATTATAGAATACTCAGTAAAAAAAAATAACTGATAAAATACTCAGTAAGAAACCATTGTATAATTTTGAAAATGTTCTTTTTTAAAAACCCTTGGTTTTTTCCATTACTTGTTTATTATGTGTCTAATTATTTAATTTATTTATAATTAGTACCAGGACAATAATAAATATTGACTGTTATTTTTAAATACTCTCATATTAATTTATAATTACAATATTAATTATTTTGTTTGTAGTATATAATTATATTTGGTCACCATGGTGATTTATAAAGAAAAATGATTACGTATTATAAATTTATTAACAAATCAATAATACAAATCAAAAATATTTTATTCTCAATAATTATGTCGACTCCCTCTAAACACATTCCTCTGCCATTCTATTTTATTTTTTGTTTGTAAAAATATGCCCGAGATACTCTGTACATATACGTGTACCTCAGTATTACACACTGTCTCTTGTCAAATTTTAAAATTAAAATTTAAAAAAAAAAAATAAAGATCAGCAAATAAAGTTAATAACTCAAGACAAATATATATAAATCAGAGAAGTTATTTTTTTTAAATGTACGAATAACACGTACTTATATAAAACGAAAATGATTGAAGAATTTGCTACAATATTTTTTTTGCCCTTTTTTATCGAAATTTCGAAAAAAAATATTAAAAAAAAAAACAAAGTTAAAAATTAAAAGTGAAAAATTTATTTTAAAATTTTTAATAAGAAAAAAAAAAAATTAACTTTTATGTCGATTCAATGAAAAATTATAAAAAGATATAAAATAAAAACGTATATTATATATATTATATACGTATGTATTATTAATGTTGGGAAAATTCCAGGGAGGTTGTCATAAATGGCAATGTTAAGATAAAGTTAATTACATAATTATATATTTTGGAAATAGGCAGAATACTGATAAAAACATTTTGTAAAGTTTCCTAGAAGTCTAGTATCTCAATTCTGGTAAAACATTTCAAACATATTGAAAATTAATTAAATGATTATTTTTTAAGGGATTATTTTATTTTGCTTATATTGTATAATTTATATTTAAATTTGTATTTAAATTATATTTGGTAACCAAGGAGATTTTGTTTAGAAAAGCTATTTTAATAATTTAATATTTCATGAACTGTCGAACTGTCGAAATCGAAAAAGCAGCCCCTCGGTTAATAAGCGAAATGCTTACCTACCACCGACGCAGGCACAAAAACGCGTTATTTAATTGTAACTAACTTTCTTAAATATTATTATTATTTGTTTAGTATTACAAATTTTTTTATGTTTTTAAATACAAAAATTTCAATTTGGACATTTTACCTACTCGTAATTATATAGTTTAAATTTGAAGATAGTATCTATTGACTTTGTTTTATAATAATGCTTGCCAATATAACTTTTTATTAATAACCATTGATTTAACATAACTACTTTACATCTAATTCATACAAATTATTTGCATTAGTTAAAATAATTATAAAAAATATCCAAAAATTGAATAATAGAAAAATAGTAAAAATTACCAAGTGACTCAGACATTGTAATTTAATTTTGGAATTATAGAGAAGCCATGTGAATTATAAAATTCTTAAAAAATTTTTCAGTCTTAATACATAATTTTCGAATTTCAACTATTGTAATTACATATGTAATATGTAACAATATAATTAATATTATAAAATCAAAAATAGGATTACAATTGTAACAATTTCTACAAAATTAAAATAGATTCATTTACAATTAAATTAATTCTTACTTAATAAATATATCATATTACATTAATTAATATAAAATTTTTTTTTATTTTATTTTAATTTTAATTTTTATTTTAAACTATCATATTTAATTAAAAATTATTTGTAACAAATTAAATTAAGCAACAATAGGTTTTTTTTTTTGTATTTTTAAATACCATAATAATATTATTTTAATTTAAAATAAAATAAAACAATTTTAATTATTAGTAAATCCCATTAAATAAAACTGTTATTTAATATTTCAACTTTTTTTTTTTTTAAATAATTAAGTTTTTAAATCTTAAATATTTTATTTTATTATAATTATAACTAACTATATTGTTTTACATAAATACATATATTTAATTACAAATACCATAGTAATTAATGATTTTCTCTTAAATAAAAGTATCTACAAGTATATAGAATCAAAAGTATCTATAGAATGTATTAAAAAGGATTTGGAAAATTTGAATTAAATTCTTTTATTTAAACTTAATTGTGTTGTTTTAATTTTTGAATTTCTAACAAAATAATAATTTCATTATTTCATTATTTTTGTAATAATTCAATTATATAATAATTTCCTATTGAAAGAAAGAGATAAAAAATCCATAAGTATTTGTAAAATTTCAATTTTCATATTGTATTCTTTATACTAAGAATTCCCTAGATTTTAAAAGTTCATATACTAAAATTCATTTGCTTTCTTTTTATCAAAATGTTAACACAAAATCTAGTTGATATGTACAGGGTGTTTTAAAATAGTTAGGAATTACTTGTAAATAAATAATACCCGATGAAAACTCTTATTTTTTAAAATACAATAATTTTATATTCTATATGTTTTTATTTAAATAAAATGTTTTATATGAAACAATATGCAAAGCTAACTGATTGACTGCTTTTCTTTTTTATGAGCATAGAAAGCCGCCAAGAAAACTGTACGAGGTTCATTTGGTTTGTATTGAACTTTAAGCCATCTTAGGACTGAACTTAAACTATTGTTAGGGCCAAACTTAGAACCAGGATTTAAATTAAAATTAATTACTTGATTTCTTTAGCGCAGGTGTACATTCCGTAAATGTAGAGTACGTAAAAAGACCAATAGCTATCCTTTACATTTTATCAGGAAATCCCAGTGCTGTTTGAGCAGATCTATCTTAAATACCTCCATTATTATATCTCCGCCATCTTAAATATCACCATAATTTTTCCATTTTTATGGGTTTTACTTTTTTTCAAGATTTGACAAAAGGTGTAAAACTTTTTGAAGTTCGTATTTTTGGTAGGAAGATGCTTCATCTTGTCAAAAATACTTGCTCTTATAATTTGAAATATTACAATAGATTTCTATATAATTAGAAATGAATTGTCCTATAATTTTTAATTTTAAGGACACATAAAGTAGTTCTCAAATTTTGTGTGTCTGATACACGAAGACAACTAAAACTTAGTTTTTGAGGTATCATTTTGAAGACTGAACAAACAAAGGGTTAATGGTATCACTTTCAATTCCAATTGAACCTACACCCTTGTTTCTGTAACTTCTAAGCCTAGTTTTATGCATTAAAAGTATAGGAACGACGGTTTTAGGATAACAAGTTCTAAAACCGGAGTTCTTAGGATAACAAGGCGTAGTTATTGTTTAATATTATAAGTTTAAAAGCTAGATTTAATAAAATTAAGTAATTGAAGCTAATAAAATTCATAAACTTTCATAAATCACTGGAATATAATATATTATAACTTCTCATATATTAGAGCTTCTCGACTGCAAAGGGCCTTTGTTCGAGCTCAAATTATCCGACAAAAGATAAAACGTCCTGTAAAAATCTAATAATACTTTTCTAACTTTCTTTTTATTTTTGGGTCTATTGTCTTGTAATAATAATTTTCTTCCCCATGAACAAGTATCTATAATTACAAAAACAAAAACCTTTAGAATCTATAAAAAAGAAATAATAGAAAAACACGTGTTAAAGTTTTGTACAACAAAATAAGGATATGACCTAAATGAATGAATGAATCCGTAAGAATTACACCTTTTTTTAGGAGAGTTAAATGTTGTAGGGTTATCATTTACGACTATGAATTTAACAAGAAGGTAACAATGGAAATTAAATAAAACAGAACTTTTTAAAGATTTTATCAAAAAAAAAACAAAAGAAAAATTTAAATAGAAAAAGTATTTATTGTGAAATTGTTAATTATAAAAGGTTAGAAAAACGATTAACTTACAAGTTGAGAATACAAAATATATATTCTATTAAAACAAAAGCAACACCAAATATTCGTATAAATTTTGAAACTTTATCTTCAAAACCAGTATAGGCGAGGAAGAGTGTAGTAGAGTAGTCTGTGTCAACTCTGGGATACCCGTATGACCGTAACATAAACATTATATCATTATTGTATTATTGTATTATAATTAATGTATTATAAACATTAATTACTTTTGGCAAAATTTCAAACATACCAGCTTTATTAGGTGTAGTGTAATGCTCATATAAAAGAAGGAGTTGTATGGCAGCTACTCGAACCCTCTGCAGTAGACCAACCAAATTTTGCAGTAACTTTGGCCATTACACTAAACAATTATTGGCAAAATTTCAAACACCCAACTTCAATAGGTAAAGAGTAACGCTCATATAAAATAAAAAGTTGTATGGCAGCTACTCGAACCCTTTGCAGTAACTGTGGCCATTACACTAAACAATTTTTGGCAAAATTTCAGACACCCAAATTCAATAGGTAAAGAGTAACGCTCATATAAAAAAATAAGTTGTATGGCAGCTACCCGAACCCATGGACCAAAATGACTGAATTTTAATAGCGATGACGACTATTGCTAAAAAATGATCCAAGCTCCTTTAGTTTTTGAGCTATCGTGCGGACGGGCGGACGGACATACATAGCTAAATCGATTTTTTTTTCGATTTTGATCTGATCCATACACTTGAGTCTATATCTACTCTCCCTCCTTCTCTGCGTCACAAACGTATTGGCATATTTATTATACCCTTTGACCTACAGTCATACGGGTATAAAAATATAATTTCAGTTTTATGTAGTTTAACATAAGTTTTAGAAAGTATTTCATAATGGCTCCTAATGTAGTCGGTGAAATAATATGCAATATTTTATAAAGTTTTGAATTTCTTAATTACTTTGGACATATTTAGAATATATTTTATTACATGTAAATAAAACTTTTAATTTTTTAAAATTCATTCTTAAATGTAATGTAAATATTAATTTTATTATATATATAAATATTAATTCACTGCCCCATAATTGCATGCAGGTGTTAATGGCCCTGCGAAATAAGTTCTTCGGGTCGTTATTTCTCATATGTATAATATCCCAAAAATTGGGAAATAAGATCTCGGGGTGTTATTTCTCTTTCAATTCAACTTTCGAACTTTTGAGAATTAAAGCTCCAAAGTATTGCTTCTCGTAATAATTCAAAGATCGAATTGAAAAAGAAATAACAACCCGGAGCTTTACTTATAAAAGTTTTAAATTTAGAAGAATTTTAAAATTTTTTTATCGCCTTTTCCAGTTTATTTATGTATGTGTAGGTGAGATTCTGAATTAAGAGAGATTTTAAAGCGGCATTCGAAATTCTGGTAAAGAGGAATATCTGACTTGTTTTTGAATCTAGTATATCATCTTTATATGAGAAATTACACTCCGGGGTTTTATTTGTCAATAGATCGGAGGTTAGGTTAAAAGAGGATTAACAATACGATACTTTATTTCTCAAGAATTCGAGGATTACATAGGAAGTGAAATAGGACCGCGGGTGTTATTTGCCTTTCCACGACAAATAAAATTTCGGGGGACTTTATTGGTCAATTTTTATTGAGGGGATTATCTAGCAGGACCTTATATTGCAGGACCTTTATAAAGTCTCTTAATTGCAGAGCTTATAATGTTTTATGTCTGAGGTATTAGATTATTTAATATAACTCGAATATAGGTCGTGTTTTGTAATCAAATAAAAGTTGTTATACCAGAACCTTTAAAAAAGTCGATAAAAACTTATCTAATTTTCTAATGAAAAAAAATTAAATAAATTAAAATAAAATTTTTTTAAGCGCTAACTGTAAGGCTTATAAGCCAGTCTATACCATAAGTACATGTTGAACAGGGGGTCATATTTTATTCGTGTTATTAGAATTGATGCTAATGAATCTTACATACATTTTAAATGTGAGATAGTACTTGGCCTTAAAACATGTCTTAGATTTTCAATAGATACAATTATATTTTTGTTTATATTGTAATAATTTGTATTTGAGTTGTATGGAATTCTATATCTGTGAGTTGTATTATTCAATTAAATTAGTTGTTTATATTTTTATATTAATGTATTTTTATTAAAGATATATAATTATTAATTACTGATTAAGTCTTTTCTTTGAACCCAATGCCAATGGTAGCTGAGTCGAGTCGAAAACTAGAAAAGTTTTTTCACTTTCATTGGGATTCGAACCCGGGTCTTATGCATGAAAGTATAGGTTTGAATATATAATAATTTGGTTCGAATATATTTTTCGAGTAAAAATTTAACCAACTATTCAATCTTAAAATGAAATTTAATGAAACTAATCTTTTCCATAAACATAGGGTTAATATGTCAAATTATGTGTAAAGTTAATTGTTATATAAATATGTATTTTTAAAATGGTTTTTTTTTTTTTATTTTGTATATTTTCATTTCAATTTTCTCCAATTAACACACAATTTAATTAATCGAGTAATACCTCCTTATTTAATTTTGATATTGTATCGTTGTATCAAATATCTCAAAAGTCAGATTGATTAGTATTTGAATTAATTGTGAAATCAATTTAACGTTTTGTTTTCCATCAATATTTGCTTCTTATAAATAATTGTTGTTTACACACTACAATACATGTACAATTTAAATAAACATCTATACAGATGTCAGTGATAAGGCTTATATTTAAATATTGACATTTTTATTAGTATATTAGAAATTGAAAAGAAATCCCTTCCAATAACAGGGTTGCCTTCCTTGCCGGAAAATTTATATATAAAAGGGATACTATAATCATATATATATGATTATAGTATCCCTTTGTGCAGAACATGTTTAAATAAAAATTCGAATTTTATAGTTGGTAACATAACCTTAATTTTTTCACCGATTATAAAATCTGAATACTTTAATGTATTTCGGTTCGAAGTGAGCCATTTATGATGTTTTGCTTAATATTTTCAAAATGATATCTCAAGAAATTATAATTTATCACGCTTCGCCACTGTTACTTAAATACTATTACAAATATTTACAATGTGACGAAATTAATAGTATGCAAACAGTGCAATTAATAAGATTTAAACATGCGATAGACTGATAATAAAATAATAACCTAAAAATGTCAAAAAAAAAATTAGGGATAAAAAGATAAAAGACTTATCTGCCCAGCAGACAATTTACGATTCATATAATGGTAAGTGTCCTAAATATATAATTGTCTCAAGTTTTTAGGACATTATTTGTAATTAATTATAGCCTACCATCCAAAAATTCTATTTTCTTTTAAGTATCTATTCTTTTAAGTAAATGATGTGTTCATAACAATTACTTTGTTTTCAGGTCATTAAAAATTGGGTCTAAGAATGGTTAATAACTGTATATTAATTAAATGACAGTCAAAAAACTTAAGATTGTTTTGTAAATATATATATAAAAGTGATGAATTTTGATTGCAATATACATAATTATAAATTTATGAGACATATTAAGTATAGAAAAAGTTAAATTAATTTGTTTTGTGGCCCTCAAGTAAAATTATGATGTGTAAATTAATTAACTTCAATCAATCCAAGTGTTTACAGAATATGAGTTTTTTTTATGGCATCTTCAAAATGTTTATGAATAAAAAGATTCAAGTAGTATAATTCCTGCTTTAATTCCTTTCGAAGGAATTATTTAATTAAATCAATGGATAACTTATGTACATTTTATAACTTTGAAGTGAAAGTTAAAATTATAGTTATGAGTGGACAAAAAGTACTTCGGAAACTTACGACTTCATAAAATAAAATTTTGAAAATAAGTCGAAATATTTAAACAGTATTTTTAATTAAGGTAATAACAGAAATTATATATACATAGATTGTTCACATAGAACAAAAATTGTAAATAAATTTCTTATATTTTTTTTTTATCTCCACGACCCCGGTATAATACTTTTTAGTTTTTAGTAAAAGTTTTTACTAATTCTTATCAAAGACATTAAATATATTTATTGTCTCTGCTGTTATACTTAATATTCTTCCTATAATATATATATTTCTGTTCGAATTTTGCTTAAGTGTATATAAAAAAATAATACATAATACATTCATAACATCCATTTAAATCTATATGCTTTCATAGGAAAGATAAAAAAAACCATGTATTTTTTTTCATTATTTTTTATGTAAGTATGCGATCTTTATAATACTTTACTTGCATACTTTAAAAAATAGAAAAGGTTTTTTTTTGGTTCAAATTGGTTTTTTTTTAGCTAGGTCAGGCAAACTTTATGTATATTGTGTATCGTTTTATAATTTTAGAATTAGTCTTATCTTCTATACAAATTTATGGTTTTTAAAGATTTGTGCTCGTTATTTTAATTGCCGAAAATTTTTGAGTGGAATGAGCATGAAAAGTTATCTTTATTCTATAATATAATAAAATGTTCAATATAAGTAAAGACTATATTTTCTGATCTGAAAAACCCCACAAAAACATATATGATTAGGAAAATTGTAAAATCTTCCTTTAAAAGATCTTCGACTATTTGGGCAAGCAATGCACTTTATTCCTGATTTTCGTTGATCGGAACTTATATCCTTAAACATTCTACTATACATAATTAATACATAAATAATATGAAAATGAAATGTTATAAAAGAATAATAGAAAAGTACATAAAAAAGCAAATAAAATGAATAATATATGTATGTAATGTACATAGATACTTATGAAAAAATTTAATTAATAATTATTGCTAATTTAATTAATTAATAATTTTTTATTCAATTAATATTGAGAAATACTGATTCAATTAATATTAAGAATACCGTTATAATCAAAGACGAGAATTATATGCATTTGCATATTTTGAATTTATTAGCATAAAATATGCAATTTGCATATATTTGCATATATTACATATATTAGCATTTAAATGCATATTTCACCGATTTTTGAAAACATTTTGGTTTAAAATTCTGAATAAACTAAAAACAAATTATTTTTATTTGTCATTGGTCCATTTTTAAGAATAACGTTTAATTTTTAAATATAAACCACATACAAAAAACAAAAATTAAATGTCAAAATTATCTTCTTCTTTTAACTACAAATATTATTACAAATAAGTGCTTAAAATTCCTGTCTTTGGTTATAATGGGGATGGGTTTACATCCAAAGGTGAATACCTTTATTATGGTGTTTCACGATTAGATGTAAAACCAGATGTAGTGTATTCAGTGTATTATTACATTTTGAATATACGTAAGAATACACTGAATCTACACATCTAAGTAGTACATCTAGTTTTACATCTAATCGTGAATTCCCATTTTATTTTAAAATGCATTTGCATTACTTATATACAACAAATTAAAAATGAAAATGAAAATTTAAAGAAAAATTTTTTAAAATTAACTTTGAACCAACGAAAACTAACTTACTTAAATACTAACTTACTTACTATAAATTGATAAATAATTTTTTAACTTACATTTTAATGTAACCGTTTTCCGTTGATTTATAAATTTAATTATTATTTTTTATTATCATTAAACAAATTAATGATAAGATTTTTCTTTTACTTCACTTTAGGAATTAAATAATAAAATATGTATCATAACAACATATGATCATTTATAAATCGTTTCTATTTTTTAAAGTATGCAAGTAAAGTATTATAAAGATCACATACTTACATAAAAAATAATGAAAAAAAATACATGGTTTTTTTTATCTTTCCTATGAAAGCATATAGATTTAAATGGATGTTATGAATGTATTATGTATTATTTTTTTATATACACTTAAGCAAAATTCGAACAGAAATATATATATTATAGGAAGAATATTAAGTATAACAGCAGAGACAATAAATATATTTAATGTCTTTGATAAAAACTAAAAAGTATTATACCGGGGTCGTGGAGATAAAAAAAAAATATAAGAAATTTATTTACAATTTTTGTTCTATGTGAACAATCTATGTATATATAATTTCTGGTAATAATTAAAAAAAATGGTGTTAAGTTCATATACTAAAAATGGGGAATTTGCCTTTTTTTTAAAATTCACTATTTGTAACTAGGGTTTCTGTACTCGATTCGACTCGACTCGGACTCGTCGAGTATTTGGGTGGTTTCTTGGATTAGGGACTCGACTCTATTACTGGACGAGTCCAAGTTTTTAAAATTAAGCAAAAACTATTAACTTCAAAACGAATACAAGTCTATTAATTCGTTAGTATAGTTAAGTCAAATAGTTAAATGTAATTTCAAAGTTTAATATTTGAAAATAAAATGGATTAAAAATAAATTTGAGTACATTTTCTTTCCAATTTCTTGACAGGACCACAAATTTCAGTTAAAAATCTTGTAATGTAATAAATAATTCTAATTTTAACAAATTTAAGTAATTTTTTTTTACAAATACTTTCTTGAGTTCCAAAATATTAAACGATTTCGCTTATTGATTTGAGTTTAGATTTAGATTATATTCGACTCGGACTCGACGAGCTTTCAAAATTTAGGACTTGTACTCGCCGAGTCGTAAAAACCCGAGTTTTCAGAAACCCTATTTGTAACCAACTTAACACTCGTTTCTAGTTAAAAATTTCACATACCCGAATTTATAGAATAAATTCCTTGGGAAATTTTGACTACTAGTATTATTCCTAGGGAGCTTTTGATTACCGAATTTTTGCCCTTCGCCATGGTATGATTCGTGGAACTCTAAATGTTATATAAGAATCGGAATTTTTACCTAATTGTAAATATTTTTTAATAATAAACTGTTTTAAAGAGTTAAATTTAAAATTGTAAATTTCACACCAAATCATTACAAAAACAACAACTTGTCCAAGAATAAAAAAAAAATTAAGGATCTAATCAGTTAATAATCCGTATCTAATTACACTTCCAAGAAAGAGCCTCACTATTGATATTTTCTTTTTATATTAAATTACTTTTCCTGATTTTTTTTTTTGTTTAATTATTTACTTATGAAAAAATTTAATTAATAATTATTGCTAATTTAATTAATTAATAATTTTTTATTCAATTAATATTGAGAAATACTGATTCAATTAATATTAAGAATACCGTTATAATCAAAGACGAGAATTATATGCATTTGCATATTTTGAATTTATTAGCATAAAATATGCAATTTGCATATATTTGCATATATTACATATATTAGCATTTAAATGCATATTTCACCGATTTTTGAAAACATTTTGGTTTAAAATTCTGAATAAACTAAAAACAAATTATTTTTATTTGTCATTGGTCCATTTTTAAGAATAACGTTTAATTTTTAAATATAAACCACATACAAAAAACAAAAATTAAATGTCAAAATTATCTTCTTCTTTTAACTACAAATATTATTACAAATAAGTGCTTAAAATTCCTGTCTTTGGTTATAATGGGGATGGGTTTACATCCAAAGGTGAATACCTTTATTATGGTGTTTCACGATTAGATGTAAAACCAGATGTAGTGTATTCAGTGTATTATTACATTTTGAATATACGTAAGAATACACTGAATCTACACATCTAAGTAGTACATCTAGTTTTACATCTAATCGTGAATTCCCATTTTATTTTAAAATGCATTTGCATTACTTATATACAACAAATTAAAAATGAAAATGAAAATTTAAAGAAAAATTTTTTAAAATTAACTTTGAACCAACGAAAACTAACTTACTTAAATACTAACTTACTTACTATAAATTGATATATTTTTTTTGTAAATATTTTTTAATAATAAACTGTTTTAAAGAGTTAAATTTAAAATTGTAAATTTCACACCAAATCATTACAAAAACAACAACTTGTCCAAGAATAAAAAAAAAATTAAGGATCTAATCAGTTAATAATCCGTATCTAATTACACTTCCAAGAAAGAGCCTCACTATTGATATTTTCTTTTTATATTAAATTACTTTTCCTGATTTTTTTTTTTGTTTAATTATTTCCTCAAGGTATAAATTTCCTAAACTAATAATCGTTATTTTTATTTTATTTTCATTTTCCACCGCTATTTATACTTTATTTTGTAGCATTAAAGTCCAAATTAAAGCTACGACTCCCTATGTTGATTTTATAGGTTTTCAAGATCCCAAAAAAAATCGGAAATAGCTGTTGTAAAGTTGTACATGTAAAGTTGTAAAGTGTCTCAATCCTCACTGCAACTATCGTTTCAAATTATCGTATCTTTTAATTTGATGCTGTCTTTAAAACTTACTGCAAAGACTTTGCCTAGTACTTTCACCTTTTTATCCAAAACACTGATTTTGCCAAATAATTCGAATGTTGTAGTATATAAAGTATAATCCTTTTTGGGTATTGACATTTGTTGTATAGAATTGAAATCAATAATTGAAGAATTATGTCTGTTAAGAATTCCACCATAATATCAGAGATGCCCCAAGTATGTCCATTCCTACACAGTGAAAATTCCTAGGTGGGTCAACACTGGTTATGGAAACTTAATTATTTTGAGAACTCCTAGAATGTGGAACATGTTTCTACCCAAAATACTCCTCTCTTATAGAAATATACCATTACACAATTTGCAACGTTCCAAAGACCATTTCTAACCCATCCCAATCCCCTTTTTATCCTATTTTTCTTCCAATTCCTTTGCCTCGTTCCAAGCCTGCATATCTTATTCACATAGTTATATATAAAGGATTCGTTCCAAAAGTTTCACTAGCGTGTACAAAAAAAAATCGAATATCAAATCGAACCAAAATTATAAAACGAACTAATGTGTTAAGCTTTGTATTGTAAAAAAGTAAACTTTAAATTCAAGCATGCGTTTAAATGAAGTCTTAAACAAAAGCTGCTATAAAGTGGCAAGGCGACCCTCTTATAATGTATTTAAAGATAAATTGGAATACTGAATTAAAATTTTTTTTTAAAATCAATTAAAAATAATTCGATTTTTTCTAAAATTAAATTTTCAGGTTCAAGATTTTATTAAATTCTTTAATCCCTCCACCCATCTATATTTATATTTAGAAACCTAAAAATTTCTTTTTAAATTTTTTTCTATCTTTTGACCTGTCCAATTTTCTTTAAAATGAATTTAAAAGATAAATTACTTTGAAATACTTTAAAGCCAATAGGCTAATGACCTGATACTGATCTGCTAATGAATTTAAATTAACAAAAATTAAATTAAAATGATAAAATAAAAAATTTAAATACAAAAGAAGGGAAATTTCATGAATCTTAAGATTCATTCCATGGAATTTTTAAAAAAAACTTTATCAACTTTTAATAGTACGAGAAAAATGAAAAATTATTTGGTTTTTTGTTTGATTGGTGTCAAAGTTATACAAAAAAAAATTTTGCAACCAGTTTTAATTAATTAAAAAAAATATTAAAAAAATAATATTTCAAATAAGGTTTTAAAAGCGTGGGTGGGACGAAAGCCAAAAAAAATAGAAATAAAACAAATTAAATTACAAATTTTTGAGTTTGCATTTGTTGTTGTGAGTGTTAAAAACCTTTATGTAAGTCTACTCCAATTGTTTAGTGATTGTATTTAAAGAAAATAATATAAATTAAGGAATCTACCCAAAATCTCATTTCTAAAATTCTTACAAACTCACAAAAATAATTGATCCCTAATGAAATAATCCCAAATTTTAAAAATCCCATAATATTTCAGTACCCCTTCAAAATAAAAAACTTCAATTTTTGAAAAATACTTTGTTAAATACATATAGAGGGCGGGGTTTAAATATTTTTTATTTTTATTGCAGATTTTGTTTTAAAATTCCCCTATTGCAAGCATAGAACTCCCATGGGCGAGGCTAAAATTTTGTAATTTAAGATTGGGACTCTGTAAATTAGAGATCTTTCGATCCCTTACTCTTCCCTTACTCTTTACAGAGTCCCATGTAATTCAAAATTTTTTGGCTTTTATAATTTTAGATTTTAAAATTTGAATTTTTGTAATTTGGGATTTAGTGATTTGGAATTTCGTACCCCCACCTAGAACAATTATTATTCTATTTTGTCGTTTTTCATTTGACTCTTTGGTTTATTTTCAAATGGACACTGAGAAAGTTTACAAAAACAAAAAAAAAAACAAAATTCCATTAGTGAAAATAATTTGGAATGTGGTGCTAAAAACCAACAACAAAATATTTAAAAATTAGGGTTTCACGGATAAAAAACAATCATAGAATAAAAACTTTTGTATAATGTACGTTAGTTGTAAGAGATTTTTGACTTTATATACTTTAGTTTATTTTTTTTTGATTATTTCTTTTTTCAGGGTTATTTTCAGGGACCTGGTCTATAAAAAGGTAAATTTTATTACTTTTGGATGAAAGTAAAAAATTGAGAAAATTAATAAAGTCGTTAAAAAGTTCATTTGTGTCCTTTTTTTTGGTTTTTTTTTTTTATTATTGTGCCTTTTTGGATGCCAAAGAAGAGCATATTAAGGAGAAAATAAAAGTTATAACTTTTAATTCTTACTTTAGTTTTTTGTTTTTTTTTTTTATTTAATTTTAATTTTTTGAAAAGGGTTCAATCTTTAGATTTTTCAATTTACTTTTACCCATTTTCTACAGACTATAAGATTTTTTTTTTTTTGTGTTAAAGTTATGATCTCTAATGTAAGAAGGAGTAGATGATGAGGAGTAAGAGATGAGGAGCAGATGCTGAGACACAAAAACAAATAAAAAATCAAACTTAGTCCATGAAATTTTATAGAGCAGTGAATAGTGTTGAAAACGCAGAAAAAAAAGAGTTTAACAGATGTTTTTCACAAAAAGAAAAGCAAAATAAAAAAAAATGGCTATTAATTTAAATGGTTTTAAAAAATCTGTAGATTTTATGGGTTTGAGGTTGAAATTATTGGTTGAGATGAATATATAAATAATGTTTTTTTTCTTTTTCTTTTAATGGTTATTACTGGTCACAAAAATAATGAGGGAGAGAGAGAAAGCGCGCTCACAAATATTAAAAATATTATTTTGAACCTTTTTTTGAAAATTTTTCTTATTTTAAAAGAAAATGTCTTTTTTTTTTTTATAAATTTTTGGATAAATTTAGTGTGCGCAATTGAAATCAAAGATATTTTTGAACATTTTTAGTAATAATTGTGTATTAAGATATCATTAATTTTAGAAAGAATGATCTTTTAAATTATTAGACGAGAATCGTGAATAAGGCCCTGCTGCCACGATGTGTTATTTCTCAAAAATGAGAATTAACACCCCATAATCTTAGTTCCATACCTTTGTAAAATGTAAATTTTTAAATTAGAAGGAAACAGGATATCTCCTTTTTCAAAAATTTATATATATGTAATGTAGGTAAGATTCTGAATAAGGAAGAATTCAAAATTTAGGAAAAGGGGAATATCTATTCTATATTTAAAATGTACTCCCTAAAGTTAGTGAATCCCCACCCTTGTTAGTCGAGGGATTCACTAACTATAAGTATATTCTGAACTACGTAAAATTCTTATGAACCTAAGTTTAGATATTGTTTTCAAATGTAGATTAATAGCACTTATACTAAGTTAATATGTATAGAAATAAAGCGTTTATTTTAATTTAAAAGTTAACATTTTCTTAAAATTAAATGAAAATTTTTTGTCAAAGTTCAAGGTTTTGGTGGTGTGGTTACTTTTTTTTTGTTTTATAATAAACAAAATTTCAAGAAAGGGAAATGTGACAATGACATTAAATGAAAACTCGTGGAAAATTTGTTGTTTATTAGGAGAATGATCAACGTATAAAAGTTAAATTAAATTTTTAGGAAATGTTTTAGACATACTGAAATCATCGTATAAAAATGCTTAATGAAAATTTTCTATTTTTATTTAATTCTAAATGTATTTTCAATAAAATGGGAGAAAGCCTGCTTGTGTCCATATTATTTTAATGTTATGTACGCTAATGTAATCAATTTTCCAAAAAGCTACTGGATTACCAAACAAATATTAGGCTTCATGTCATTAAAAAATCGAAATAATAATGGAATTCTAGGAATTTTAAAAATAAGACTTTTTTCTAGATACTTACGTTTGATAAATTATTTAATTTTTTTATTAAATTGAAGGATCAATTATTATAAATGAATTTATATTTAAAAAATAATCTGTAATTATTGATTTAGTATTTATCCCTATATTGTTAGATTTACCTTTTTACTAGCTAATACCCGGTACGCGTTGCTGCGCCTCTCAATAATTTAAGTTAAGGTTACTAAAAAAAGTTTACATGTAATTTTAGTAATTTTAATTTTTTAAAACGATTTTTCTAGGATTATTCTAGCTATTTTTGAACAAATTTATCTAATTTCATTTTATACCTTTCTCAATTATTAATAATGCGCGGAAATATTAATTCAGTTAACATTATTCGCCGGAAACCTGCCATATCCTCAACCCAATCGTCAAGGAGCACCACGTATAGGAAATTTAAAGATAATCGTTCAAAATTTTTTAGAAAAAAATTTTAAAGTTTTTGTTTCGCAATCGGTTAAATGAACTCGATAAAACATTTTTTTAAAATTTCCCCTAATTCAAAAGATATTATCTACTTCCCAAAATTGGACTTAATGTACTTCCAAATTTTTTTTTTTTTTTGACCAATCGAAGGACCGACATATGTTATCAAATACGAAGCCTGTTAATAGTTTTTAAGGTCCCTCACTCATACAAAATTTGAAGTCAATCATATAGAAAATTTTTAGTCAATCAGTCAAACCGTTTTCAGTTTAAATACTTGGACCACAGCCCAAACTCGGCGGTCCGTTAGAGCAAAATTTTTAGTTCACGATTTCTTTCCGTACCCAAAATCCCCTATATACAAATTTTCAAGATAATCGGCTGAGCAGTTTAGGAGTCTACTCCCTACATACAAACAAACTTTCGCTTTGATATATATAGATATGTACGAGCTAAAATATAAAAACAATAAATAGGTAATTGTTTAAAATTAATTTTTTCAAACAATTTTGATGAACGGAATTCAAATTTCAATAAAATTTTAATTATGAGTTGAATTCTAGAATGCATTGTGTTCTTAAGAGTTAGCCCTGGTACTATTAATTTTTTCTAGTAAGCTTTCATGATTGATTATTTAAGCTTTCGAGAAAAAATAAAAGCCAAATCACGTATATTTATATGGAATAATTTTTAGAGTGAAATTGAACCATTTAATCAAGTTTTCTTATTTAAGCTGGTTAACATATACTCTTTTCACTTCAAACTCGTCGTTTTTCAAATTTGATTCGTTTTTTTCAAAATAAAATTCGTCCATACTTTCAAATTTAAAATAGAAGCTAACAATAAAGGAACAAATACAAAACCAATCTTACATGATGCCTTTAGAATAGTGTAGTAGAATAGGCTGTGTCATCTCTAAGATACCCGTATGGCCGTAATATAAACATTATATCATCCGGTTAATTACTTTTGGCGAAAATTTCAAACACTTAGCTTTATTAGGTGTAGTGCAATGCTAAAATAAAAGGAGTTGTAAGGCAGCTACTAGAACACTCTACAGTAGACCAACCAAATTTTGCAGTAACTTTGGGCCATTACACTAAACAATTTTTGGCAAAATTTCAGACACCTAACTTCAATATGTATAGAGTAATGCTCATATAAAAAAAGAAGTTGTATGGCAGGTACTCGAACCCGTTGACCAAAATGGCTGGATTTAAATAGCAATGACGGCTATTTAAAAAAAAAACGAATTTGTGAAAATTTCAAAATCCTAGCTTCCTTATTTTTTTGAATTATCGTGCTTCCATACATACATAGCTAAATCGATTTATTTTTCGTTTCTTATCCGATCCATATAAAAATTAATCCTCAAAATTTGTTTTACTTTGAACTATTTTGTTAAGTAAAAGATTGAGTAAAAATATGGAAACTCCAAATTTTATCTTATTATAATGGATATTACAATTGAAAAATATTTTAAAATTATTTGTTTCTTGTTTAATGTTTTCAATATAGCTTTCGTGGGTTTCAATTCTATGTGAAAATCTCAGTCACAAAAAAGATTTTCCTAAGGACCCATACTCCAGAAATTAAATATATAGTTCAAGGAATACAGGTAAATACAATGATATATACAAATTTTGACAAAATTTTATTTAGTGGTACTTCCAAAAATTTAAACATCTAATCAAGTCTTCTTTATTCTATTTTGATTTCTATGACAACAAAACGAAACAAAGAAAAAAGGAAATGGAAACTGATAATGATTTTCCTTTTATTTTTATTTTATTTCCTTTTATAATAAAATCAAAAAAAAAAAAATATTCAAATTTTCATTGTTTGGTTGTTCAAAAAAAAAAAAAATTTAAAGAAATAAAAATATAGACCATAAAAAGATAAAATATTGAATAAATATATATGTATATATACATATATATTGTAACAGAATGTGGAAAAGTAATAAAATTTCCATGATAAAAATAATGGGTCCAAAACATTCGAAGAATTTTATGTTAAAAAAAAAAACGAAATCCAAAACAAAAGTAGATATTTTATGTATATTTGAAGGTCCGTTTTTTTTTTGTTTTTTAATTTCGAATTGGTCAATGGGCAAATTTTTAAATGTCCGGAATAACTAGCACTTAAAAATACAAAATAAAAAACAATCTGGACCAAAAAAAAAAAAAGGGATAAAACTCATAAAATTAAAATATAAAGTTTCTATAATAAAATTTAATTTCTTAGAATATAGAAAACCTATAAAATATAAAGAACCATATTATAAATTTTTTTATTTTTTAATATTAACTCTTTAAAAAAAAAAAAGTTCGGAAATAAATTTTAACTAGTTGTAAATTTTATTTTTAGTTTTTAATATTAATAATTTTATTAGAAAAATAAATTTAACGCATTGAAATTTCTTAAAATTTAATATAAAATTTTTTTACAATGCATTAATTACAATAACAACAAAAATAAGTATATAAAGAATGGAATTTTGAGAAAATAAATATATATATATATATATATATATAACCGCAAAAGAAAAGTTTAAATTAAGAAAATATATAATATAAAGAAATAACAAATTAATTTAACACCATCTGTTGCATTTTTATTAAATTCATTTTCCACGAAATAAAAAAAAAAACAAAAATCCTTTTTTATCCTTTATTTTATTTATTCAGTTTTTATACCCGTATGACTATATAGTCCAAGGGTATAATAAATTTGCCATTACGTTTGTGACGCAGAGAAGGAGGGGGGGTAGATATAGACTCAAGTGTATGGATCGGATCAGAATCGAAAAATAAATCGATTTAGCTATGTATGTCCGTCCGTCCGTGTGTCCGTCCGTCCGTCCGTCCGTCCGTCCGTCCGTCCGTCATCACGATAACTCAAAAAGTAAAGTAGCTAGGATTATGAAATTTTCACAAATTCGTTTTTATGCAAAAAACGGAATCGAGTTAGAAATTCAGCCATTTTGGTCCACGGGTTCGAGTACCTGCCATACAACTTCTAATTTTATATGAGCGTTACTCTATACCTATGGAAGCTGCGTGTCTGAAATTTTGCCAAAAGTAGTTTAGTATAATGGCCAAAGTTACTGCAAAATTTGGTTGGTCTACTGCAGAGGGTTCGAGTAGCTGCCATACAACTCCTTCTTTTATATGAGCTTTACACTACACCTGATGAAGCTGGGAGTCTGAAATTTTGCAAAAAATAGTTTAGTGTAATGGCCAAAGTTACTGCAAAATTTAGTTGGTCTACTGCTGAGGGTTCGAGTAGCTGCCATACAACTCCTTCCTTTATATGAGGATTACACTACACCAAATGAAGTTGGGTGTCTGAGATTTTGCCAAAAATAGTTTTGTGTAATGGCCAAAGTTACTGCAAAATTTGGTTGGTCTACTGCAAAGGGTTCGAGTAGCTGCCATACAACTCCTTCTTTTATATGAGCATTACTCTACACCTAATAAAGCTGAATGTTTGAAATTTTGCTAAAAGTAATTAACCGGATGATATAATATATATGTTACGGTCATACGGGTATCCCAGAGTTGACACAGTCTACTCTACTACACTCTTCCTCGTTATTTTTGTTTTTGTTGTTTTTGCCCTCCGCCCCCTACTCTTTTTTAAAGTTTAATTATTATTTTAAGATTTCTTTTGCATGGTTGTTTTTGTTTTTTTTTGATTTTCTTAAAAGAAAATTTACTTCTCTTATAAGAAAAAAAAAGAATCTTAAGATAAAATTTGTTTTTATAGTGGATATATATATCTTATAGATAAAAATAATTTCAAAAGAAAATAAAATAAACAAGTTAGTATGAAAAATAGAGGATTTTAAAAATTAAAAAGAAAATGAAGCTTTCAGGATTGCTGGTTGTTATGGTAGCGATTTCTTAGAATGTTTTTTTAGGAAGATTGTGATGAATCTAAAGTTGCTTTCTTTGATTTTAAAAAAGACTTATATTTATTATTAAGATAAGGGTTTTGTAATAATAGTAGTATATAAAGTATGTCAAGGTTCTAAGTGTTTAAAAAATTAATTTTTAATTTTGCAAACTATTTATATCTGCTGCAGGATGGGAAAGTATATTAACAAATTTCAGTTTTTAATGGAGCAGCTGTCTTATGAAGTTATATTTAATTTTGCGAGCGATTATAGTGCTTTAAAGTATAGTAAGAGTATAGTTTTAAAGTACCTTCAACATATTGTAAAAGAACTTCGTCTATTTAAAATTTAAGTATTTTTATTGAATTAAATTAAGTATTTCATTGGTGTCTTCCTTGATTTCTAAAACATACATGGGCTCAATTGTATAAAACAATTCAATAGAGTTTTGATCAGTTAAAATACATTAACTTATCAAAAAAATGAATATTTGATAAAAGATAAAAGATTGGTGCAAATGACTCTGTAGGAAAAGAAGCGGAAAACAGTTCAGAAAAATTTAAGTAGTTTTTTTGTTTTTAAGAGGGAATATAAAGCTCGAATGCCACCCATTCGAACTGTGTGGTGTTTCTTTGTATTTTAACTATTCAAAACTCTGTTTAAGACAAAAATCACACCTTTTTTGATCCAAAATTTAGGAGAGAACCTGTGATACAAATGTACACCTGTGATACAAATGTACAGTTTGGCTACAGAGATGGGAAAGATTTAAGATTATGGTGAAAGTTATTTGAGATTTCTGGATTATGCGGGATGGGGAAAATTGGATGGGAGTGCAGTGAACGTTGAGGTACACCTGGGATCATAGACGAATATCTCTATTTGACACTTTATCAAGATATTCCTGTGCCGTAACGGGAGCACCAGCCCAAATGTGCGCATTATACTCCATTTTCGTCCACATATAAGTTGTATAGATGTTAAGGAGATCAGAGGAGAAGAAGTCAGATTTGTAGCGATACAAGAAAGCCAAACATTTAGCAGTTATTAAAATTCTAAATCTAAATATTTTTCAAACTTAAAAAATTTTAGTAGTTCTTCGTCCTGCAACACTATTATCTGAAGGCAGAAGTATAACAGTTATTGGATAGGCAACCCTTATTGTTTTTAACCTTTGGTTGATTTTACTTTTTTTTTTTACTTGCTGTGCTAACAGCCTGTATATATATGCATGTGTTGAAACACTGGAAAATATTTTTGTCTTATTATTAGAATTGATCAAATGAACTTCACATAAAATTTAAACATGAAATGGTACTGCGCCTTATAACGTTTAATAGAAAATTGTATTTATAAAATATTTTACGAAATACTTGTAAATTTGTATATTGGTACAAGTTCTTAGCTATACATAAATTTTAACAATTAAAGCACTCCATTATTTAAAGCAGTTTAGAAGTTTTGTGTACAGTTGCACAATCGGATAGACGGCCACTAACCTTCTAATTAATTTTTAAAATATTTTTAAACATGTGATAAAAATTGAGAAAAAGATATTATTTGAGAAAATATATGTTTTTAACTTTGTTTATTTCTACCCTCATTTATTTTTGCTATTTTTATATTAATATAAAATTAAAATACGAAAATTGGATTAAAAGAAAAAAAAAGTTAAGAAAAAGTAAAAAAAAGCCCAAAAAAGTAGCAAAAAGAAAACAAATGAAAAAAAACGTTGAAAAAACTATTTCAATTATTAAATTCGTTACTTTCTAAAGCGAATTCATGTTCTCATTTTTAAAAAAGTTAAAAGTTGCAATTTGGCGTAGGTTCGGTATACTGTGACATTTGTAATTTTTATAATGTCAAATAGATTTTGTATATATAAGTATTTTCAAAAGACTCCAATAGGAAGGAAGTTTTCCGTTTATTTTCCAGAAAATTCTTTTTTAATAAGACAAAACTTTTACTCTTTATGCAATTCCCGTTTTTGTACTTCTGTTATGGTTTTTCTCTTGAATCTAATTTGTAACAGAAGTTGAAGAAAATGGAGTTTGTACATATAGTATATTTTAAGTAATGTTGTAAATTTTAATTTTTTTTCTGACATTTTGCGTTTTTTTTTTATTCTTATTTTATTAAATTTTAAGTTTTGAAGTCATATTAAAGTTTAATACCACATTTTTTTATTTTGACTTTTTTTAACAAATTTTTACTATTAAGTTGCTTTTTAACAAATTTACCTGTGGGATCGTTTCTTGGTTTTGCAAATAAATAGAACTTTGATAACATTAACTTGGTTTAATTATTTGTAAAATTTCTTGTTTAAATCTTATTGTGTGCATCATCAGTAGTGCGAATCAGTAGTACATCAGTAGTGCGAAAATATTACATCATTTAATATGTAATTACTTAGAATTTCTTAATTAGTAAATTTAATTTAGGACTGAAATTCAGTTTAATCTGAACTCAATTGCTTTGCTTGGAAGCTATGGTAGAAAATAGTTTTATATTTTAAATATGCATAATATGATAGATCTTATTAGTGTATTTATACTACGTATACTAAATATAATTGATATATAAAGTTTATGCTAAACAGATCAATACTATACTATTGAAGTATAAGTACTATAATTTAACCGAAAGAAACATTCAGTCTTTATAGAATTAATATCAAAAACATAAAGTGTATAAGAGAGAACTTATAGATATTTTATAATATTAAAATATTGTGTACATATAATTGAATTGGATAACATTTTATTTATTAAGTATTCAATAAATATTCTTAATTATAAATATTAGAATATTATAAAAAACCTTAAATATTACTGTATCTACGAATGATAATTCAATTTTACTATTGAATTTTTACTTAGATTCTAATCTAGTTTTCATTAACGGAAGTACAGCAGATTTAACTAATTTAGCATTTTTTTTTACCCTAAAACTAGTGTAATTTTTCAAATAAATGAATGTTTTCCTTCATTAAAGACATGAGTTTATTAAATTTGTTTTTCTTCGAGATTTTTTGATTGATTTTCAAGACATTAGTTTTTGTTTAATATGTTTTAAATAAAAATTATTTTCATTTATTTTAAAGGATTTTCTTTTTAACGGTTCAGGGTCAGAGTTTTTAACGGTTCAGGGGTTCAGGGTTTCACTGCAGGGTTTCAGGGTCAGAACCCCCAGCAGTGAGACCTAACTCCCTAAGGGACTTATGACCATAAGGCCATAACTCTCTTATACGGTTCTCAGCTGAGAGGTTATTAGTAATATTAAAAAAAAGTATTAATTTTAATTATATAGTATCAGTGACGGGTAAACATTTTCGGGTTGGATTTGAAATCAGAGTATTCCCCTTTTCCAAAATTAAGAAAACAACAATAATTTTACATTTAAACTACATTTTGAAACGTTATTTGGAAAAAAGATTAATCCAGATTTTGTAACCATCAGATCTTGCATTCATAAAAACTCTGGAAAAAAGGGTTAACTTTGATTTTTTAACCAAATATGCTTCCTAATATAGTATCTCACATAGATAAATATATAAATATAGAAGTCTTTCAGAAATTATTTCAAAATTTTGACTTATATATATATTACGCTCAATCACACAGTTTAAGTTATATGATTTTATAACTCAAAATTTAATAAAGGGAGTTATAACTCACTTAACGCCTCACAACTCTGGGAGTTCTGACCCTGCACCGAATTAACTCTTGACGTTGAAAACAAGTTTATTTAATGAAAGATAATTATAACTTTAAATGTTAAAATTGTTAGTTAAAAGTATAGTTTGGGTATGGAACCTAATTTAAAAAATAGTGAAATTTAAAATTGTGTCACATTTATCATAAAGAACTTCAAAATTCTACTCTAATCAAATTTGCCAACTAACAATTAGATAATGAAATATAAAAAGTCCACAAATACGAGAATATTGGATTATATATATATATATATGAGTAGAACGGAACAAGAAAAGAGAATTATCTATAATTTATTAATCAAGATTGAATAACCAGAGGACACAATACCTCTGATAAATCTTAAAACTTACCGAAAGTTTTAATGCTTTTATAAAAATCTACTTGAAGATTTTTTAATTTATGAATTCTACAAAATAAATTATTTATTAAAATTTGTGTTTTTTTATCTATTAACGAAAATTAATACAAAACTATTTATAAAACCTGAAGATTAATAATAACTAATTATAATATAATCTATAATATTAATAATAACACTTAAATCTTTCTTAAAATATATTCTTAGATCATTTAATGGAATAGTTTTTTTTTTTATATTATACCTATTGCTTCAAATATTTAACTTACTTTAGTTTTATAAAATCTCTAAAAATAAATAAATTCAAATCAACAAATTTAGTCATATTTCGATTTAAATTAAATTACAGCCAGGTATGTACATACATACATATTAGACATCTGCACAATTGTATTCAAAAGCGCTTTCAAAACATTATATAATAAGTAAAACTTTTCATATTCGGTTTTGAAAGCTTTCAAACCAAATGCATTCATTACAAATGATTATAGAATAGAGTAAATGAAATACAAAATTATTGTAGAATAGAATGAATATGTATTTGATTTATTATGTGTACCCGAAAATAAAATATTTATACTATTTGTATTTATATACCGAGTACACCAAATATAATAAAAATATTTATAGTATTTGAATTTATATACCGAGAACACCAAATATAATAAAAAAAATTTTAATATGTACTACGTATAACCAGTATGTATTATATCGATGAGTAATATGTAGCTTTGTTTGTTTTGTCACTGTTTTGTTTGTTTTTTTTTTCTTCTTTTTGTTTTCTTTTTTTCTTTTTCTTTGTCATTATATTTAGAGTACTCGGTATACTTGATATATTTTAAAATGTTTTGAAGTATTCAAATTTGATTTTCAAAACATCAAAGTATTTGTTAAAAAAAAAGCTTTTCAATATTTGTATTTGAAATACAACGAATAGAATAAATATAGTTAAGTTGTAGTTTGAGTATACACACTATTTAAATCGTTTTGAACGAATGGATAGAATTAGAGTACAGTATTTAAATACATTTGATAATTTTTATAAAGGAATATATTTGTGCAGATCTCTAACATATGTATATTATTACATAGTGTGATGTGCTTTTAAATATCCGTTTCTTTTCAAAAGTAACATATTTTTTCCCAAACTTCAACTATTCTACTATATAAATTACATTTTTTTTAAATTCAAAATTAAAATTTCAATTCCAAATATTTCAAAATTTTTTAATTTGCAAAAATACTTTATACCTATTCATTTGTTGAAAAAAAAACAACAAGAAAAAATAAGACCTTGAAAAGTGTACCTATCATCAAAGCAACTTCACTACATTAAAAAAAAATTTTTTTTCTTCATGTACAGTAAATTTTCGATATGTGAACCTATAATTAAATTCGTTAATTTAATGAATTAATTGAATTTATTATAATATACAAATTTTAATTATGTGGTAAATTTAACTTAAATATTTTGAAAATAATAAGGGGTATGATAATATTTATAATTAAATAATTTAAAGTCCTGTAATAAATTCAAATATTTGCACGAGCAAACTAATACTTTAATAATATACCATAATTAACACTTATTATTGATATTTTGAAATTAACTATGTATATAGCTATTAATTAAATAAAGTAATTCTAGTAATTTCATTAATTTCAAAAATGTGTTATTCATCGGAATTACTATTTAATGAATTTCATATTAATATTAGGTATAGGTAGGTAGATATAAATTAACATGAATAATCTCTTATTTATTTAAATATTATATATGAGGAGATGATTTTATAAAAATTATGTTTTATTTTTATTATTTAATTTTTTTTTATAATTTTAAATTAATATTTTATAAGGCATTTAAAAAAAGGTTTTACCTGTAAAAAATAATTTTTAATTTAATGTTCAACATTCTACAATTTTCTAACAACTTACTGTAAAAGTAACTGTAGTATGTTTTACACTATACTAATACCAATTTACAATTTAGTTAGATTAGAGACTAGAGTAGAATTTTTTACTCTCAATTCTCATTTTAGTTTTATTCTCCTCCCCTCCTCTCTATCTCTTTCCAGTTTGCAATTAATCAAATGTATGAAATCATACAAAATACTTTATGTAAAAAACAAAAAATTATCCTTTTTGATATGCGCGTTAAAGTTGGTGAACGATGATATGATCTTTTAATGCGATTCAAGTTCGTACGTATGTATACATATCAATCATACAATTTTTGTGTTCGTACGATTCAATTTATTAATTAATTGTTAATACAAACAAAATGCAAATCAAACAAAACGTATGAGAGAGATGTATGAGAGGTTAAATTTTTAATAGAGAATTATATTGAGTAAAAAAGTTTCATTTCAATTAAATTTTAAAAGAAGGCTTTAAGTCTTTAGTATTTTCTTGGATTTTAATCGATGCGGTTAGCTTTGGAATAAAGTAAGTAGTGTTTAAATATATTTTTTAATTTACTTTAACAGTTTTTAAATATTTGTTTTATATTAATTTGGTTATTTGTTTTATATTAAATTTAAATATATATTTTTTAAAATAAAATATTAATTTATTTGTGCATAAAATTAGTGTTTTAAATGTTTTAACTTTTACTAATATTAAAATTTGAATAAAATTTTTAAATTGAATAACGGTAAATATTTTTTTGGTGGCGTCTTTTTAATATTGCATTAGTATGGAATAGAAGCATAAAATAGAAAAAATTTTCGAGAGAATAACAAATACATACATATGTATAATGTTGAAAAATAAAATTTTGTATGGAATGGATTCGTTTCAAGTTAGTTATATTTTTCATTTAATTATATTTTTTTATTATAGTAGTAGTATTTATAATTTATATTTGTATCTGTATGTAATATTTTTATATATGTATTTAAAATCGTTGTAATATTAGTCTGTGATCTGGTTCTTAAAATAAAAAGTTAAATCATACAAGATTTAATAATTTGATTTTAAATAATAAAAAAAAAGAAAAAAATTTAACACAGATAAATTTGCGGAATAGAAAGGAAAACCTGGGTAAGATATTTGTTCCATATTAAATAAAAGCTCAAAATATTTTTTTTAAATTATATTTGTTTATTTCAGTCAAATACCTGGATGAAGTTATAAGCTTGAAATTATTAAACTTATATAAAATAAATAAAGGTTCATATAATACAGAAGCTAAGTTTTAAGTTTAAAATAAAGGCTTAAAATGATATAAAGAAAACGAAAAATTACTTCTAATATAATAAAGGTAACCATTTTCTAATTGTTAGAATTGTTAAAAAAATGGTACACGTCCTTCAACAATTCAATGGATTCAGTTTTATTAATTAAGAAATTTATTAAATAAATATAATTTAATTTGGGTAAGTTTTTTTTTTAAATATATGTACCTATATTAATTAAAAAACTGTTTTATTTTAGGTAAATAAAATTGTCAATATATTTTTGGAAATAATTAGGTATATGAAAAAAATATTGTTGGAAGGGCTGAAAATTTTATAAATGGAAACAAAATTAAGGTTAGTTATATTTTTTAAATATTAGAAAACCATTTAACATATAAATTCAATATTTTTTATAACTATTTAATATTTTTTAAATTTAAAGTTTTTTAAAGTTATAATTCCTATATTTATTTACTATTTTTCTCATTTATTAATGTCATTATCTGTTTATTAAATTGAAATGTGGTTAATGAAAAACTTTAATAATAGCCTTATTATTAAGTGATTCAAACAGATTTGGCCATCATTAGTTAACTTCTCAATAGTCTGTTTTTACTTTTCTTATTTTTGTTGTGTTGTTTGCTATTTTTATTAAAAATTTTTAATTTATCCTATTTTTTAATTTATATTAGTTTTTTGATTCCATTTGAATTTCATATTATGCATAATATTATTGCAAATGAAAATTATTATGGAAAGCTTGACTATATATAGTATACTATTAAAACGAAATTTTTTTAGACCAAAATGGAAAGACTATTTTTTTTTTTAATTGAATTTTTATCTTTAGGAAACAATAGCTAATAATATTGAGTTAAAATACGTCCATAATTCCAAAAATTGTTTTAAACTATGATATAAATAAACTTTAATTTTATTTGATATTATTTCATATTAAATAATAAGTTATATAATATTAATTTATAATTTTAATATTATTGAAAAATCTACCTATGGAAAATTTCTTCTTTAATTCTTCTATTATTCCAATTTTAAATATTTTTCTAATTATAATTGCAATATAAATTTTATTTTCAACCTTTTCAGATTTTATATTGACAATGCTCCGATTCTCTGTTAGACAAATTTAACAAAATAAAATCGAAATTAAATATCTTACAAAAAAATTTAACATAACTCTGAAAATGTAAAGCTTTATAAGAGGGATGCAATACTTATTTGCAATATACTCTAATTTCTTAAGATAATTAATTTAAGACGATTAGAAGATAAAGTTAATAAGAAATTTTTATGAAGTTAAGCTAATCCTTTTTTTTTTAATTTGATTGAGGTTTAAAGAAGTCTATTAAATGTCTTTTGTTTGACAGGTCTTTTTTCCTAGCTTATCAAAATGGAAAAACAATGCGTTTATATATTATATGATTTATGATTTATTCATTTGATTTTTCAGACATTTTTAATAAAATTTTAATCTGTTACAAAATTTAAATAATAAAATTTATAAAATTTAACTTTTAAGTAAAATTATTATTTAAAGTAATTTAACATTCTCTAGTCTTGATTCTAACATTTATTTTTATACTGTTACTTTATTATAAGAATAACAATTTTTTAAAAGAGTACCTAACCCTTTTAAATTTTTATAACTTTATATTATTTTAAAATAGAACAGAACATGACAAAATCATCAATAATAAGTGCATCAAATTTTAAATATTTGTTTTTGTGATTATTGTTGTTTCTTTTTAACAAAGTACCTATAAATTGAAATATTTTACCGTTTTCCAATAACATTGTGTTGCTGTCTCTCTCGTTTATAAGAAAAACAAACATAAATGAAAAGAAAATAAGAACGATACTATAAATTGGAAATTGATTTTGTCTATTTTTGATATCAACATCTGGTTGAAACAATCAGAATTAAAAACATATGAAATGGAAGTAAGAAAAAAAAACAAAACAAAACAAAAAGGATAGAAAAGGAAAAAAAAAAAATTTATGAAAAAATCATAAAAATGAAAATAAAATTGCTATAAAATCACCTGTGGGAACAATTTCGATCATCACATGATAAATTTTGTATATCTTTTTTTTTGAACAATATCATTTTCATCAATATCATTTTTATTTTCATCATCGATAATATTAAAAAAAAGGTTTTTTTTTTTGTTATTTTTTTTTTTTGTCTAGAACAAAAAAAAGCATGGAAAATTTTCAAATTTTTTTCCTTTTTCCGTTATAATTTTTTTTTTTTATTTTGTTGTTGTTTTTTTTTTTTATTGAAAAAGAAATAAAATAAATATGGATGATATTATATTTTTGATGAGTTTTTTTTCTTTTATACAATTGAAACCTTCTTCGTACACACGTGTATATATAGATTATAGTTGTATGTATTTTTATATATGTACTTATAATAGTTTTATATGAATCAAATGTATAATGTATGTGTACAAAAACTAAAGATGAAAAACAATACAAGAAGCCAAATTTATAAAAAATAGTGTAAAATAATAATATAAAGGATAATACAATAAATTAATTGCTAGGTAATAAAATTGCAATTGATAAATAATATTAATTCATAATAAAATTAATTTGTTTTCTAGATGTTAAGTTTATCTAAAGCTATTTTAATTGTTTTATTTCAAAATAAAATATATAATAATATAGTAGGTACATAAAATTGTAAGTTTATAAATTTATAGGAAATAGTTATTTAAGTTATAGAAAACATACAGGCAATAAATTTCTTGAAGCAATTTACTAACTATATTTGTTGTTTAATAATATAATTTAAAGTGAGCTCAGTATGTAATATCAAATGCCAAAGCTTTGTTTTTAAAAATATTGAGAGGTTGTTAAATAATATCTTTATATGATTAATGATTTGATTAGGACCAATATGATCTTAATAACTTAAATTCTTAACGATAAAGCCTGGTGAATTAAGTATATTATTTAGTTTAGACCATTTATAGGTGCTATTTCAGAGGGATTAATTCCGAAAATTATACGAGTGAAATAAAAGAAATATAAGTTATATAGAAATGACAATAACAGATGTTTTAGGTAATTCTTATATTAAAAATGCTTTATTTCCGTTGCTTTTTAAGTCGACAAAGAAACTTAAACTAAAAAATATTAAAGAATTAAGTGGAAAAAATTGGTGATTTTAATCACCAAGCTATTTCAACTGCTAAAACTTGAGATTGTGGGTAAAGAGAAAAAGGAAATTGAAGAATTTGAATAGAAAGATGTTTGTATGGGTTTCGATTTGTTCGATTTATTTGAAGAAAGGTGTTGAACAGGTTACATCTGAAATCTCGTTTCAGTAAACACCGTTTTCAGAAAATCTCGTTTAAAAAATTTCTAACTTTTTATACTGGAAAACTTAAAATTTTTAAAAAGAGATTTTTCAATAAAAAACGGAATTTTCTATTACGAAATTTTTTGAAAAAACGAGATTTAAAAAAACAAGTGATGAAAAAAAACCAAGGGTTTTTAAAAAAGCACATTTTCAAATTTATATTGTATTACATACTGAGTTTAACTTTGGAAATATTTACTTGGAAATAGTTACTGCTTACTTATAAAATTTACTGCTAACAGTAAAGTTTTTAATGTAAAGTTGTTATAGCCCTTCAATGAGGAAGGTTGCCAAGTTTCTCAAGGATCTAACTTCATCTAACTCCCCCCTGCCCCCTTCGTCCACCTCCATTTTTTTAGGTTCTAAGAATTAAATTGTGAATTCCACAAAAATTTGGAATTTTACTTAGAATTATACAATCTAAGAAAACATGGGTAAAACTGAGAGACACTTTCTTCAATTTAAGGAACCGCTTTTAAATTTAAGAAAAACCTTTAACATATGTTAAAATATAATGTTGGGCCTTTAAATTTTGTATATTAATAAAAAAAAAATGGACAGGTATTCAAGTTACAGGTGCTTAAAAATAGCAAAATTTAAATTTTCGAGCCCTTATAGCTCCTAAACAGGGGGCCTGACAAAAAAATTTTATTAACCGGCTCCTACTAATATTTGAGGATCTAACTTCTCCCGAAATTTCAGGATCCTATCTTAAACCGTTTAGGAGATATATGGGACCAAAAATTTTGCAAAAATTGAGTTTTATATAATAGTAAATTTTAGTACCGTATGGCAACCCTATACATTTAAGCAATATATTTTTGTAAAGCCTATAAAAGCAGCTCTCTTCTACCGTTTTTTATTGAAAATAAACCTAACAGAACTCTTGTTATATCAATTTAAATATAGGGCTTTTTTGGAATTTGCAGGGGCTGTAGCTTTGTCACCCTTCAAAATTAAGAAAAACCTTTGACACATGTTGAAATATAATTATAGAGCTTTGAATTTTGTATATAACTAGAAAAAAATTTGGACAGGTATTCATGTTACAGGTGTTTAAAAATAGCAAAATTTCAATTTTCGAGCCCTTATATCTCCTAAATAGGGGGCTTGACAAAAAAATTTTGTTAACCGACTCCTACTAGTTTCATAGTATCTAACTTCTCCCAAAATTTCAAGACCCTAGCTTGAACCATTCAGAAGATATGTGTGGCTAAAAATTTTACAAAAATTGAGTTTTGTGTAATGTTAAATTTTAGTACCGTATGGCAACCCTAAATATTTGTCTTTTAAATATTTATAAAGCTTATAAAACCAGCTATCGTTTGCTGTTGTCAGATTGAAAATATATCAAACAGAACTCTTGTAATAACAGTTTAAATATAGGGATTTTTCCTACTTTGGGGGGCTGTAGCCCTGTAACAGGTGGGGCTACAGAAAAAAATTCTTCTACGAAATTATTTTTTTTGCGAAAACTACCCATGGTTAAAATTTCTTTACTCTATTTCAAACGATGTAAAAGTTTTTGTAAACATACGGACAGACAGACGGACGGACGGACGGACGGACGGACGGACGGACGGACAGAGTGAAACTATATAGGCACATTTTTACAAAATTTTTTGAAAATGTGCTAAAAAAAGATTTCGCAAACCAAGATGATTGAACGTTTCCGCTTTAAGATAAATTAACTAATAGATAGTTTTTAGTTTTAGATAGTTATTTAATTTTTTTTCAAACTGAAAAATAGTTACCCAAAATTTTCTTTCAGAATTTTTTAACTAGCATTAAGAAATTATTTAGTATTTTAAACAGAGATGAGTTTTCGAAATACATTCTAACTGTAACATAAAGTGCATTTATAATGAATTAAATAAAAGTTAAATTCCTATAAAATGTTGAATTAAACATGGAATTTTAAAAAATATGACAGAAAATACAAATTTTATACAAATTTATTATGATATTTTTATTGACTTCATATACAATTTATTTTCTCTTTTTTTAATTTTAAATTTCTTTTATGGCTTAATTCAACTGCCAAGAAAATAGTTTTAAGTTCACAAAAAATTTAATATTAAGCTATATATTAAATATTTATATATATATATATATATAGAATTATACATATATATGATGCCGTTTTATTTCAATTTCCTGACTTTTTCTTCTTTTTAAATCATCCAATTTCGAATTTCAATTTGAAATTGCTTTGTATTTTACTCTTTACTTTTATTTTTTTTTTGAAATTTTTTTTAAAATTTTCTGTCTTGTCTAGTCCAGTCCTTTCAATATTGTACTTTTATTTAATTTCATTATTAGCGTTAAGAATTGATTCTGTCAGAATTGAACGGAATGAATGAAATTTTCCAATAAGAAAAAACTTTAATTTAAAAGAATAGAAAAGACAATTCAAAAGAATAGATTATTTCTATTTGTTTTTACTTGTTTTTATTTTCTCTTATTTTTTTTATTTTGAAATTGAAATAGCTTTTTAAGGCAATTGTATATATATTTTTCAGCCTATTATTATTATTATTCTTTTTTTTCTTATTATATATTAGGTATACATATAATATACTATAGTTTAAAGCTTATTTTGTTCTACTAATATTAGGAAAATTGGTTTCATTTTAGTTAAAACATTGATTTAATTTAGAGAAACTTTTTGATGACGTGTCTTTTGTCTGTTCATGATTCAAATAAAAAAAATACACAAACTTAAATATCCTAAAAGTATGTAATATTGTTTTTATTTATTTAGTTATTATTATTATATTGAAAGATATTGAAAAATAAAAAAAAATGTCCTTGGTATTTATTTGATTGGAAAATATCATAAATATGATCTTAGTTAATGATTTAGCAATTTTGATTCATTTAAAGTTTTTTTTTTTTTGAAATTTGGAAAATTAGATACTTTAATAAATTAAATATTTTCAAAGTTCATTTCTTTTATACAAAAAAAAAAAACCCCAAAAAAAATTTTAATCTGTAGATATTTTTCTTTCTAATATCTGTAGATATTTTTATACCCGTATGACTATATAGGCAAAGGGTATAATAAATTTGCCATTACGTTTGTGACGCAGAGTAGGAGGGGGGGTAGATATAGACTCAAGTGTATGGATCGGATCAGAATCGAAAAAAAAATCGATTTAGCTATGTATGTCCGTCCGTCCGTCTGTCCGTCCGTCCGTCCGTCCGTCCGCACGATAACTCAAAAACTAAAGGAGCTAGGATCTTGAAATTTTCGCGAATTCGTTTTTTTGCAATAGCCGTCATCGCTATTTAAATCCAGCCATTTTGGTCCGTGGGTTCGGGTGGCTGCCATACAACTTCTTTTTTTATATGAGTATTTTTCTGTACCTATTACAGTTACGTGTCTGCAATTTTGGCAAAAGTAGTTTAGTTTTATGGCCAAAGTTTCTGCAAAATTTGGTTGGTCTGTTGCAGTGAGTTCGAGTAGCTGCCATACAACTTCCTGTTTTATATGAGCATTACTCTATACCTATTAATGCTGGGTGTCTGAAATTTTGCCAAAAATAGTTTAGTGTATTGGCCAAAGTTACTGCAAAATTTGGTTGGTCTACTGCAAAGGGTTCGAGTAGCTGTCATACAACTTCTTATTTTATATGAGCATTACTCTATACCTATTAATGCTGGGTGTCCGAAATTTTGCCAAAAATAGTTTGGTGTATTGGCCAAAGTTACTGCAAAATTCGGTTGGTCTACTGCAGAGGGTTCGAGTAGCTGCCATACAACTCCTTCTTTTATATGAGCATTACACTACACCTAATAAAGCTTTATGTTTGAAATTTTGTCAAAAGTAATTAATGTTTATAAATGATATAATGTTTATAAAACGGTCATACGGGTATCCCAGAGTTGACACAGTCTACTCTACCACACTCTTCCTCGTTTCCTATTCTTTATACCCGTATGACTTAGTCAAAGGGTATAATAAATTTGCCATTACGTTAGATAGATAGACTCAAGTGTATGGATCGAATCAGGATCGAAAAATAAATCGATTTAGCGATGTATGTCCGTCCGTCTGTCCGTCCGTCCGTCCGTCCGTCCGCACGATAACTCAAAAACTAAAGGAGCTAGGAACTTGAAATTTTCGCAAATCCGTTTTTTTGCAACAGCCGTCATCGCTATTTAAATCCAGCCATTTTGGTCCATGGGTTCGGGTAGCTGCCATACAACTCTTTTTTTATATGAGTATTACTCTGTACCTTTTACAGACGCGTAACTGAAATTTTACCAAAAGTAGTTTAGTTTTATGGCCAAAGTTTCTGCAAAATTTGGTTCGTCTACTGCAGTGGGTTCGAATAGCTGCCATACAACTTCTTACTTTATATGAGCATTACTCTATACCTATTGAAGCTGGGTGTCTGACATTTTGCCAAAAACAGTTTAGTGTAATGGCCAAAGTTAAAGCAAAATTTGGTTGGTCTACTGCAGAGGGTTCGAGTAGCTGCCATACAACTCCTTCTTTTATATGAGCATTACGCTACACCTAATAAAGCTGTATGTTTGAAATTTTGACAAAAGTAATTAACCGGATGATATAATGTATATGTCACGGTCATACGGATATCCCAGAGTTGACATAGTCTACTCTACTACACTCTTCCTCGTTTTTGACTATTTTTGTAAAATGATATTATTTTTTTTTTTATCTAGAAGTTAAATGAATTTAAAAAAAAAGTAATGAAATAATTTTTTTGGTAATGTGGTAAGTTTGAATTACAAAAAAAAAAAAAAATAATCTAAAAGAAAACACCATTAAAAAAAAAATTTTTTTTTTTTTATTAAACTTTATTCAAAAACTTAAACTTTAAATTTTGCAATAAAATAATGTTGTGAGACATGATCATTTCAACAATTTCAAGAGTAAAATAAAATAAAATTAAAAAACTTAATAAGTTTTTAAGTTTTGAAATTCTACTGAGATTCATTGGCTATTTTTAAAAAAGTAGTTTTCCTTTGCTTTTAGTCTGGTAATTCTGATCACTCTTTAAAAAAAGTTTTATTAAATATTTAAAAACATTTTTTGTTTTTTTTTTTCTCATTTTCTTAAAAACTTTATAAAAAATTTAGGACTTTACAATTTTAATTAGCTACTTAAAACATTATATAGTAAAGATTTAGAAAATATTTATAAATAAAACAAACTATATAATACCACAACACACACATTATTGGTACCATTATCATCAATCGTACTATTAAATAAAACCAAAAAAAAAAAAAAACAACAACAAAAAAAAAAGGAAAAAAAATTACAAAATAAAAAGAAACTTTAGTAAATTGAGAAGTAGAATGAAAGAGAAAAGAACCCAAAAATAATAAAAAAACATTCTTATATGTTATAAGTAATTCTTTGTATAGTAAACAAGTGATGAAAAAAAACCAAGGGTTTTTAAAAAAGCACATTTTCAAAATTATATTGTATTACATACTGAGTTTAAATTTGGAAATATTTACTTGGAAATAGTTACTGCTTACTTATAAAATTTACTGATAACAGTAAAGTTTTTATTTTAAAGTTGTTATAGCCCTTTAATGGGGAAGGTTGCCAAGTTTCTCAAGGATCTAACTTCATCTAACTCCCCCCTCCCCCCTCCGTCCCCCTCCATGTTTTTAGATTCAAGGAATTAAATTGTGAATTGCACAAAAATTTGGAATTTTACTTAGAATTATACAATCTAAGCAAAAATGGGTAAAAGTGAGAGACACTTTCTTCAATTTAAGGAACCATTTTTAAATTTAAGAAAAACTTTTAACATATGTTAAAATATAATGTTGGGCCTTTAAACTTTGCATATTAATAAAAAAAAAATTGGACAGGTATTCAAGTTACAGGTGCTTAAAAATAGCAAAATTTAAATTTTCGAGCCCTTATAACTTCTAAACAGGGGGCTTGACAAAAAAATTTTGTTAACCGACTCCTACTAATATTTAAGGATCTAACTTCTCCCAAAATTTCAGGACCCTATCTTAAACCGTTTAGGAGATATATGGGACCAAAAATTTTGCAAAAATTGAGTTTTATATAATGGTAAATTTTAGTACCGTATGGCAACCCTATACATTTGAGCGGCATATTTTTGAAAGCCTATAAAAGCAGCTCTCTTCTACCGTTTTTCGATTGAAAATAAACCTAACAGAACTCATGTTTTATCAAAATTAAGAAAAACCTTTGACACATGTTGAAATATAATTAAAGAGCTTTGAATTTTGTATATCACTAAAAAAAAATTTGGACAGGTATTCAAGTTACAGGTGTTTAAAAATAGCAAAATTTCAATTTTCGAGCCCTTATAGCTCCGAAACATGGGCCTGGACAAAAAAATTTTGTTAACCGATTCCTACTAATTTTTGAGTATCTAACTTCTCCCAAAATTTTAAAACCCTAGCTTGAACTGTTCAAGAGATATGTGTGGCCAAAATTTTTGCAAAATAGAGTTTTGTGTAATGTTAAATTATAGTACCGTATGGCAACCCTAAACTTTTTCACAACCCTTTCTTTTAAATATTCATAAAGCTTATGAAACCAGCTATCTATTGCCGTTTTCAGATTGAAAATATATCTAACAGAACTCTTGTTATAACAATTTAAATATAGGACTTTTCCAATTTTGGGGGGCTGTAGCCCCGTAACAGGTAGGGCTACAGAAAAAAATTCTTCTACGAAATTATTTTTTTTGCAAAAACTACCCATGGTTAAAATTTCTTTACTCTATTTCAAACGGTGTAAAAGTTTTTGTAAACATACGGACGGACGGACGGACAGAGTGAAGCTATATAGGCACATTTTTACAAAATTTTTTGAAAATGTGCCAAAAAGGCAAAAAATGAACTGCTGAAGAATATGAAGAAAAAGTTAATTTTTTTGAAGACAGGAAAAACTTTATATTTTTTTTATACCACTGTTTTTTGTTTTTCTTGAATTTTTTTTTATAATTTTCTTTAATCAAAAAAAAATCAACTGCACAAAAACATTATATATATATATATATAGATACTTTTATTATATTTACTTTAGATGTTGTAATTTTATATAGAAAATAGTTTTTGGTAAAATTGCATTATCTTGATTTCAATTTGATCAATTTTTTAAAGGTTTTAAATAAATAAAGAACTGAAGTTCTTATATTATTCCATTCTTCAGTTCTATTTCTTTAGTTACAGTTGTCTTTTCTATTTAAAAATTTTATTCTAATAATAAGTACCTACCTTACCTATATATGAGTATATAAGATGAAAGTAGATTGAAGTTACATACAAATAACTGACTACTTTTTCTTTAATACCTATATCTAATTACAAAAAATAAATATTTTTCATTAAAGACTAGACTAATTCTAATAAAAAAAGGAAAACTATACTCTAGTGGCCGACTACCTATAACATTAAAAGTAAATTGTATAAAAATTTATAGTTTTATATAGAAAATATATATTGATAGTATTAATTTTTGTTACTGGCTGTGGTTATATAATATTTTTTATTTTTTGTTTTTTATTTTATTAAGTAAAATTGATGGTAACATAACAGTTAATAGCACTGTTGGAGATATGGTAGTGACAGTAACTTTACCTTGTGAAAATTATAAGATAGAAAAAATGTAAATGGTAAGTTTGTATATAGAGGTTAAAATATTATATATATAGTAATTTATTAAATGCAATATAAAACAGTGATTTTAAAAATAATATTTTAAAATCTTTAGTTATGTATCAGTATTTTACAGAGTTACCGTTTTTTTAAAAACGTCTCGTACATTACATTTTATTTAATAAATGGAGTAATTGAATGAATAAGAGAAGGGTATCTGATGAAAATTTTATATAATTTTTTTAAGGATTAAAAAATATACCATGATTAATTTTTTAGGCATATTAATTTTTATTAAATGAATACGGTAGGGTTACACAGAGATAGGCAATAGAGTGCCGACTTTTCATTTGTAGCGTTCGAGTTCGCAACCCTATAAAATTTCACTAAGATTTTATTTGGTGTTCGATTTAATTAAGTTATCGTTCATGCCAGACCTGTGCATTTCAAATGCCAGTACAATTGCAAGTAACATTACCTTATACTTGTTATTTTGTCAAGTACAAGTATTATTTGAATTTTGATACTTACCAAATTTATGTATAACTAAAAGAATCAAATAAAAATATTTGTAATTCTCAAAAAATAAATCATTTTGGAGTTTAATTACTTTTGTTAATTGTTTGTTATTTTTAGAAAACTTAAGTATTTTCGAGTAATTAAGTCTCATGAAATATTTAAGTATCAAGAGTTTATTTATTTAAGAATTTTGGAACTATTTTCATTCATAAAGTCAAATACACTATAGGTAATGAGAATTTATAATAAAATTAATTAAAGATTCAAAACACTTGGAAGTTTGTACGATTTTGAATTCCAGCAGTATTGGACTTTGTGAATGAAAATATCTGACGCTATTTATTTAAGATAAACTAACTGGTTATTGTATTAACAAGATTTTTTAAAGATTCCAATACAAAAATGCAAAATTTTATTTTCTATCAGTTAGATGTTTTTTTTTTCCAATTTCAATTTTGTAACGAATTATCAATAAGAATGATTCTAAAAATTTTTATACATGCAAATAACGGCAAATTCTGACTTTCTAATTTTGAAAATTCTTTTAAATTTATTTATGTTGACTCTGAAGTGTGTCCGAGCAGAACACTTTCAATGGAAAAGTTGTAGCTCTTAATATTCGCAAAAAACGTAAGAGTTACCCCTTTGGGATTACCCGAGTTTTTCTAAAAGCTTAATTTATGATATTAACATCGAAATCTTATATATAAATTTTAAAAGCATTCTGCTCAACCGTTTACGCTGTACACATGTGCACAGACAGACACACAGACGGGCATTATTAAAAGAACTCCTTTTTATGGTTTCTAAATACAGGAGTACTGTATATATGCAAAAATCTCAGTTTCAATATGTGGTGCGAAAACAATACTATTTACCACGTCTAATAATTTCATATATAGCGGTTGGTAATAGAATTTTATCTTAGTGAAATCTAAGATATTCTGCATGTTCCAATTCCCTCCGATTTCAGTATGTGCCTAGATTACATACTTTTAAAGTTTTGTAACTTTTAGAGGATTTCAAAAACATTTTGGGATGCTGTAACGAAGAGTTGTACTGAAGAATGTGTAAAAAAGAGTTAATATCTAATTTTTCAAGCTCTTCACTTTTTTAGTTGCGAGAAAAATTTAAAAAAAGAGACACTCTTTTATTTTAAAGAAAATTTTCAATTATTTAGAAAACACTGATGTAAAATTTTAAAAACTTTCTTTTAAAAAAATCAAACGAAAATCACGAAGAAAAACAAAAATTTGTTCAGTAGAGGAAAACTTTTAGTACTATTTTTAAAACCGCATGATGTCTATAAACTTTCTTCAAATTATTTCAGATAATCTGCACAACAGGATAACAACAAGAGTACAAGGAATGTTATTTTTTTTTTATTATTAAATTTACTATTTTAAATAAATAAATATATACATATATATTAGATATATGTATATAATATACCCCTTAAATACACTTAAATATTATTACATATTATATGTATTATATTAACATTAAATTAATAATGAAAAATGCACTTACTTGTGGTAAAAGTTTTAAAAATCCCAACAAATATATGGCCATTACTGTTGATGTTGATGTACAAAATTGCATTTTTAAAAATGTTATAGAACATTTCCGACTATATAGGATTGGTATTAATATTACAAATGCTGTACATGATTGTAGAAAACAGCAACCACAACTTATAATCACAAATATTGGACGTGTTGATGTACGATTTTCTATTGATGTTTGCTGCATGTTTATATACAAATTATATAATGTTTGATTAGAATGTTGTTTAGATTAGATACATTTTACAAATTAGAAAAAAATTAAATAAGAAATAAAAAAAAAAAATTAAAAATTTAATTTAGATTTTTCTTAAATTAGACTTTAAGAAAATATCTATTAAATAAAATAAATTTAAAAATATTAAGAACATATTGTATATGTATATTAAAGTTTATTTATTTAATCGTAAATTCCGATATCTTGTAATCTTAAGTGATCCAACGTCAAAGTCAATTAGTTTTAATGAAGTTATTGATTTTAAAATAATTTAAAGTTTCTTCGATTTCAGATTGATTTAAAGTTGATTTAATAATATTTTAGATACTATAAATTGTAGGAAACCGTTATAGCCAGAACAAACATATTGAAGTTAAATAATCAATTACTTTGTTATGGTATAGATTGATAAGATTTTTGTACAAGAATTTACTTAAGAAAATCTGAAGAATATGAAACTTTATAATTTAATTTGTATAAACTTTAACGTTTATTTAGAAATTTCTATACTATAAAGAAAAATTTTAGTTTTCCAACAATTTGAAACTTAAAATATGAAATTCTTAAAATATTGAGATAAAAAAAGTTTTTATCTTATGCATAAAAACTTTTTAACTTTTTTTTTTTTTTATTTGGTCAAAAAATAGTTACAGTTTTTTGTAAAAATGTTAGTCTGTACTAACTATGCTTCTAAACGTTACTGTCTACTAGTCAACTTTTACTAAATTTGGAGTTTTATACAATTAAATTTCATTATTAGCTAGCCATTAGATTTGTGAAGATTTAGTTTTGTATTAGAAATAATTAGCAGGAGTCCGGAACGAAGCGATATTGGAGCGAAATTCAATCTTTCATAATATTTAGTTCTCTCGGAGGGGAAAAAAAATTCTTTAAAATTTTGTCCCGGGGACGATTTCAAATTGCAAAGTTCAATTCCGATTCGAAATTCCGGCAGAATCAGAAGTTGGACCGACTTGATAAAAAAAAAATAGTTCTTGATACTGTGATTGCAGACAAAAAGAAAAGAAAAACATTAAGACAAGTCCCAAAAAGTTGGACTATACTGTTTAAGGGCTATTTATTAGGACGGAATTAAGGGTTTTTTAAGGGGAACTTTTTCAATCTTTATACCCGTATGACTATATAGTCCAAGGGTATAATAAATTTGCCATTACGTTTGTGACGCAGAGAAGGAGGGGGGGTAGATATAGACTCAAGTGTATGGATCGGATCAGAATCGAAAAATAAATCGATTTAGCTATGTATGTCCGTCCGTCTGTCCGTCCGTCCGTCTGTCCGTCCGTCCGTCTGTCCGTCCGTCCGTCTGTCCGTCCGTCCGTCTGTCCGTCCGTCCGTCTGTCCGTCTGTCCGTCCGTCATCACGATAACTCAAAAAGTAAAAGAGCTAGGATTATGAAATTTTCACAAATTCGTTTTTATGCAAAAAACGGAATCGAGTTTGAAATTCAGCCATTTTGGTCCACGGGTTCGAGTACCTGCCATACAACTTATAATTTTATATGAGCATTACTCTATACCTATGGAAGCTGCGTGTCTGAAATTTTGACAAAAGCAGTTTATTATAATGGCCAAAGTTACTGCAAAATTTGGTTGGTCTACTGCAGAGGGTTCGAGTAGCTGCCATACAACTCCTTCTTTTATATGAGCTTTACACTACACCTGATGAAGCTGGGTGTCTGAAATTTTGCAAAAAATAGTTTAGTGTAATGGCCAAAGTTACTGCAAAATTTAGTTGGTCTACTGCTGAGGGTTCGAGTAGCTGCCATACAACTCCTTTTTTTATATGAGGATTACACTACACCAAATGAAGCTGGGTGTCTAAAATTTTGCCAAAAATAGTTTAGTGTAATGGCCAAAGTTACTGCAAAATTTGGTTGGTCTACTGCAAAGGGTTCTAGTTGCTGCCATACAACTCCTTCTTTTATATGACAATTACTCTACACATAATAAAGCTGAATGTTTGAAATTTTGCCAAAAGTAATTAACCGGATGATATAATGTATATGTTACGGTCATACGGGTATCCCAGAGTTGACACAGTCTACTCTACTACACTCTTCCTCGTTTTTTGCTGAATTTAGTTTCTACTCAAAAATCGGTAATTACCTTTTCTGATCTATGTCGTTCCGCATACTGGGTTTTGAGAAACAGGGCTTTTAATTTTTTGGGTTTCGAAATAAATATCGTTCCGGAACTTGTAATTTTAATTTCTTTTCTTTCGGGACCCCTGTTAATAAACATCAAAGTCACCTCAAATGGACCTAATATAACTTTCATTAAAGAATTTCTTATCTTTTATGAAAAATATTTGAAACATTTTGTCCTACAAAATAATATTAAGTTCATAAGTCTTAACAAATGTTTTGCTCGTACCCTAAGATTGGGGTGCTAAAATAAACAATAAGTTTAATCCGTGACTGTGTTTTATTCTCAGGGGTTTTAGAAATCATTTCAATTAAACAGATATCATTTCAAATTATTAGAATAGTTAAATTATTACAAAGCTTAATAAATTTTTGCACTGTTAGGCGCAAGATCGTCTGGGTGTACACAGTGGTTAGAGTGCCGAATTTCAAGCAAAAATGCTCGGCTTTGAATCCCAGTGAAAGTGAAAAAAAAAACACTTTTATCTGGTTTTTGACTCGCCTCAGCTACCATTCGCCAATGCCAATCAATAATTAATAATTAAAAATGAACAGTTGGCACGTAGAGGTGTCAGCAAAAACAAAAAGGACATCAGTTGCCGATAAGATATGAAAAATGCATTTTGTTGCAGCTCTCTAACCGCTTAGTATATATTTGTTATAAAAACTCAATGAAAATCTTTAAAGTCCCATATTTTGAAAATGGTGAATATACACCATATCTGATAAATTTTTTTGTTTATTTATCACTGGTACACTAGTCTGAAGCACCCAGTTAAAAGGACACCAAGATTTATAAATTTGATAGTATTTAAAAATGTTCATCTTAAAAGAAGCTGATTTTACATAATGCTTTTTTTCTTCAAAATAAAATAGTTTTCTTCAAGACTATCTATGATCAAGTTAAATCCATGGTCCAAAAAATATGTTAAAATTTTCAACTTAAAAAAAAACAAATGTAAAGTTTCGTTTTTTTAAGTTATGACAATAAAGTGATAATTCCCTGTGGTAATTTTTCAATGTATTTCAACTAGAATAAGAACATCATAAATAATATTATTCTTATAGTGCTTTTATTTTTCTTATGACTTGTAACTTGTAACAGTGGTTGGAACAATAATAACAATGTGAAGTTTTCTAACAAAAAATGACTTCAAAAATAATTGAAAAGTGAAAAAGTTTTTTTTTGATTTTGCAATTTTTTTTTTGAAAACTGCTTTATACGTTGAATAATAAATTGAATTATGAAGGAGGATAATATGATAAGTCTCTTTAGTTGTATCTATGGATTCATTATACCCGTATGACTATATAGTCCAAGGGTATAATAAATTTGCCATTACGTTTGTGACGCAGAGAAGGAGGGGGGGTAGATATAGACTCAAGTGTATGGATCGGATCAGAATCGAAAAAAAAATCGATTTAGCGATGTATGTCCGTCCGTCCGTCCGTCCGTCATCACGATAACTCAAAAAGTAAAGGAGCTAGGATTATGAAATTTTCACAAATTCGTTTTTATGCAAAAAACGGAATCGAGTTTTAAATTCAGCCATTTTGGTCCACGGGTTCGAGTACCTGCCATACAACTTCTAATTTTATATGAGCATTACTCTATACCTATGGAAGCTGCGTGTCTGAAATTTTGCCAAAAGTAGTTTAGTATAATGGTCAAAGTTACTGGAAAATTTGGTTGGTGTACTGCAGAGGGTTCGAGTAGCTGCCATACAACTCCTTTTATATGAGCTTTACACTAAACCTGATGAAGCTGGGTGTCTGAAATTTTGCAAAAAATAGTTTAGTGTAATGGCCAAAGTTACTGCAAAATTTAGTTGGTCTACTGCTGAGGGTTCGAGTAGCTGCCATACAACTCCTTCTTTTATATGAGGATTACACTACACCAAATGAAGCTGGGTGTCTGAAATTTTGCCAAAAATAGTTTAGTGTAATGGCCAAAGTTAATGCAAAATTTGGTTGGTCTACTGCAAAGGGTTCGAGTAGCTGCCATACAACTCCTTCTTTTATATGAGCATTACTCTACACCTAATAAAGCTGAATGCTTGAATTTTGCAAAAAGTAATTAACCGGATGATATAATGTATATGTTACGGTCATACGGGTATCCCAGAGTTGACACAGTCTACTCTACTACACTCTTCCTCGTTTTAACATATAGTAAAAAAAAAATCTTTTTATATTTTTTTGTTTGACTACCATGATTGTGTAAAATAAGTTTTAATAAATTTATCTGTATCCATTCTTAAATCCTAAATAATTTTTTTTTTTGCTTTTAACTATTGGGAGTTTAATTTGAACTTTGGACACTAAATTAAAATCAATAGATTGATAAATTGATACGTTTTGGTTATAAGTACCAGAGGAAATAGAATTTTTATTGAATATGGAGTATGATATTGTTAGTAATCATCATTGGAAGATTTCTGCAAATCAAAAATGATTTTTAGTATTGGAAGTAAAAAAGAGAGAAACTTAATTACTGGACTTGAGACTCTATGTTTGTGTAATCTTAAGTGTTAAAAACGGAAATTAGAATCGAAGTGAAAATATTTACTTAATATTTTTAATAATTTGTCTTTCAAATACTTGTGTATATCATTATCAAATTTTTGTATACTAGTAGAAATAGAAATAGAGTTACGAATTTAAATTCTTATTGTTTTTAAAAACAGTTTTTCCATCAAAACTATGTTTTTTTTTACATCCTTTAGTAATCCTTTTTGTGTTACTTTTTTCATACACTGTTAAGTCAGAAGTCAGATTCTGAATTTGGAAGGACGTTGGGGTTGGTTTCAAAATGGGGGTATTCGCTTTAGAATATTTATCAAATATCCTGTTGAGCAATTGCTTGGTTGGCACCTATGGGACAACTGATTCAACTCAAAAAGTTAGAAGCCCTATGAGAGGACATACTTCTGACCATAAAACTTTTGACATGTTTCGTATTGTTAATTGATATTTTTATCGTAAATCTAACTTGAGTTTTCTAATTTAATTTAAGAAAATGTTACCTTAATTTTGATAATAAATACAAAATTTGTTTTTTTGTACATATTATATTTTATTACTTTGTTTACTTATTTTTTATTGAAATTTTATTGAAAAACGAAAAATACTAAATAATGTTATTAATGGAATAATAAATTACAATTAGTCTTTAATTACATTCGAATGCGAAATTTCATGAAATAACCTAATAACCCAATTTCTTATTTTTGTATTCTTACTTCACGTTGCATTATATGTACACTTTGTATTAATTGTAATAACTCCATACGAGCGGTTTCGCTCCTGGGGAACAAAACTGAATAAATAAAAAAAATAAAGGCTATTAGGCTTTACTGCTTTTGGCTTTATTTTCCTCCGCCATTAATTTATTCTAAACAAATGATAACTAGATTCCTTTCAAAATAATGAATGTTTGTGAGTCAATTCTATTAAAAGTTTATGTTACGGCACTTTCTGAGTCAATATTTACTGTTGTTGAGTGATTGATTATGAGAAAAAAATCTCAACATGCCTCTTTTCATCGCTCCTTTTTAACATTTAGTCAAATGATGTAAGCCGTTTTGTTAGATCATTAAGAACTTTGCAGTTATTAGATTAGTTTGAACAACGTTATATAAAACTAGCTAATATACGGTGGACGTTGCTCCGCCTCTATATGCGGTTTTAATTTAAGTTGATATTATAGATTAACAGAACTTGATAAAAAAATTATTAAATTTCCCCTGATTTCTTTGTATCAAAGAAAGTATTATACAAAATTGAACAATCAGCCACATTTTTTCGAATTATTATAAAGTTTTTTTTTTTTTGCAGTAGGTTAAGGGAACTTTTTTGAGACTTCGCTTGAGTCAAATATTGGGTATAATTCGCTTCCAAAATTTTGTTTGACCAATTGTCGTGCCGTTTTGTGTTAACAAATTCCAATTCTGTTAATAAATTTTCAAGGAACATCACGCATCGAAAATTTAAACTTAATCGGTAAACCGTTTTCATTTTAAAACAAAAAAGTTCAAATACTTGCACCACAGGCTCAATTTGGGGGTTCAATTGAGTTAGCCCAGAAACACTCCCCATACCCAAAAACCGTTATATACAAATTTTCATGATAATTGGCTGAGCAGTTTAGGAGTGTATTGGCTACATACAAACAGACAAACAAAAAAAACTTCTTTTTTATATATATAGATTTACAACTTCACGTTGCACTATATGTACACTTTGTATTAATTGTAATAATTCCAAGAAATTTTTTAGTATAAATGTATTTGAAAGAGTTTCTTAAAAACCGGCTTTAAATTTAACATACGGTGTGATTATAGAAAATTTTTTCAAGTCACTTCTTGTTAATTAATTGAAACTAATATAAATAATAACATTTAAACATTTATTTCAAAAAATTAATTTATAATAATCTACCACCTATAAACTTGTAGATCCTTCTTTTTTTTTTAGATACTTACACCATAATTCTTTTTTGCCAATAATACCACAAATGTTCCTGACAATGGACAAATGCATCGGGTCATATTTTCCATCAAATTTTTTGTTAAACATAAATCAGTTCGCCATGTTGATTCATAGGTTGTACGCATTTCATGACTAAATTTGGCAAAAAAAAAAAATTAAAAAATATTTATTAATATTTATATACATTTTTTATATACATAATATTTTATATGACATTAAACCACTAAAAATCAACTATTATGGGTGCTATAATTTATAATAAACTAAATAAAATCAAATAAATTAAAAATAAAGAATTAAAATTAAATTATAAACCAAAAATTTCCTAAAGGAGATGAAAAACAATTTATATAGTAAAAATAGACCAGAAGTAATAAATAGCATTGACTCATATAGCATCATAATTTTAATAGTTGAATTATAGTATAGAATTTATACAGAGTGTCTCAGAAAATGTTTTTTTTTTTAATTAGCAAAGTAGGTTATGAGATTTAGCATAATATTTATTAAGCTGATTAAATAACTATCATAAGATGCAGACAAGATAAGTCCTATTGCATTATAAATCTGTCACTTATAAAATAATAACTTGTTTGATAAGTCAGAGTTTTTACTAAGTCAAATTTCATGGAATTATTTTCGAATATCGTTTTATATTATTATTATCGAATACCAAAAACTTATCAAAACAATAATTATTTGATAATCTGATTAGTCATAACATGGTTGGGGTAATAACACCAGTTACTACAAAACTAGTATTACACTTTTTTTTTTTTTTTTTTTTTTGACGGGAAAGCTCGAAAGCCATCCATTAAAACTGTCAAAAATGTTTCTTTGAATAGTGCGCGATTTTAACACACCAAAACCACACCCTTTTTGAGCCAAACTTTATGAGGGAACCTGTGATACAAAGGTAAAGTTTGGCTACAGGGATTCTGGATTATGGAGGATGGGGAAATTGGATGGGATTTTTAGAAGAAAGATGTTAATGTTCTCCTTAAATCGTACACATATACATTATTAATTTTGGGGAACACATTTGGTGGAATATGGTTCCATAGGCGGGAATTTCCATAAGCCGTGCTAGGCCATCTGGTTAGCTCGACTGTGTAGGGATGAGCACCTGTTGCCCTATTTGATTCCCGTTGGAATATCTTGAGTTGAGGCATAAGTTGTTTGATTTCTTTAGAACAGGTATTAGTCCCTACATGATAGCTATAAAACAAGGTCGATGACCCAACAGTACAACGATAGCTAAGTGGAGTGAACGTTGAGGTAGCACTCGGATCATTTATAAGACGAATAGCTCTATTTTTCACTTTATCAAGATATCCCAGCGACCTAATCTATTTTCGCCCTTATATAAGTTTTATAGATGTTAAAGAGATCAGAGGAGGAGAAGTAAGTTTTGCAGCGATACAAGAAACCCAAACATTTAGCAGCGTCGTTAGCTACTCCAAAAATATGATTTGACCAAGTCAATTTTTGGTTTAGCTCAATCCCAAAAATGTTCAAGTTTGCCGTATGGTGCAAAGCTTCTTCTTGAAATGAAAGGTTTACTTATTAGATATTTTAATGGCCTAAGGACCTTTGCTGTCTTATTAGGGACATTTGAAAGTTGGATAATTTTAAGTCCATTTTAGACATAAGTTCTGATGCACCCATAGATTTTTTATGACAAAGAAACAACAAAATTAAAATATAAACTTACGATATGATTAGTGAATTATATTTTTGGGCAGCTATTTTAAAGTAATTTTACTGAAGGGGATTGTTGAATTTAGATTATATTTACTGTGTTAAGTTAATTTTAATAAACTGTATTATTAATTAAGCTATTTAACTCTTTGAATACTCTATAAATATTCTGTTCTAATATTCTCTGTAACCAAATTTTGTAAAAATAATTAAACCTAAATAAACATAAAAAAATTAATTAAAAATGTCAATTATTATGTTTTTTTTTGTTATATATATATGTATATATACTAGTTAGTAAGTTAATATTTTGTAATGTAATTTATTGTTAAACAATTTCAACAAAATTGTTTATTTGCCATAAAAAATTAGTAAACTACAATTGACTGAACTTTAAACAAATTATTAAAATTAAAACTTTTTTTTTTTATGGAACTTATATTTAGTTTTTTATTTTTTTTTGTTGGTAATTCTGTTTTTTAACACGTTGAATAAAAAAAAAATATTTCAAGTCAATTGAATGTTTATAACGTGTGAAAATTAATAATTCAAATATTTTTTTATTATTTTTATTTTGATTCTAACGAATATAAATTACATTTTTATTTAATTTAATATTCGATGAAATTTTATTAAAAAATTAATAGCTTTAAAATTTTTTGTATTTTTGCACTTTAATAAACTGTAAATATTTGTAATTGATAATTAAAATACCATTTAAAAAAATTTGTTACAAAATACTATAATGACCCCTGAGGGGTTAATTACTTTATTTTTTACCATGTTTTTTTAAGTAAATTGTTTTTTGCTTAAATAATTTATTTTCAAAATAAAAAATAAATTGGTACAATGAACCGTGTACCCACCTGTATATTTGGCAATATATAGAGTTTTTAGATAAATTTTATATTTTCAAAATTATAATAATATGCAGTAGCTGTAAGTGAAATGAAAGTTAATATTAAAAAAAAAGAAAAAAAATATAAATTAATTTTCATTTAGATTGTAAAATGTGATTTATATGCACATAATAAATTTTTATTACAGTGAATTAGGTAAGAATTTTAGTTGCAATGTAATTTAACCAAAAATAATGAATGCCTATTTTCATATAACATATATATGTTTAAACTTGGTTGAAAGTTGATAAAATTGTTTAAGCTAATTATTGATTTTATAGTATTTCCAAATTGAATTCAGAGAAATATATTGGACCTTGGTTAAAAATCTAGATTGCCAATAGAGTACAAAATTTTGTTATAAAACGGAGTAAATAAGTCAGATAGGTTGTACAGCATTCAACTTTGGCTGTGTCAAACGAACACATATTCAGAGAATTCAAACATTTTAAAACTAAGTGCTAACGTAACATGGTGAGTGCAATCTGGAACGTACTAAATTTCGACTTAAATAGGAATCTAAAGTTTCCGAATGTTAAGGATGAAATTTAAAAATATGCAACAAAACATAAAACCTGCTTAAAATCAAGGTCACATTAACATAGAAGCGTCAATATTCCCACTATCTTCAAATATCAATAGAAAGCTTAAAAGTACTAGGCCTCTTTGAATTAGCGATAAATTCAGATCACCATAACGGAGGTCTGTAATTACAGTAGATCATAAATAGTTAGCCGTATGGTTAGTATCTAATAGCGAGTGTTTTTAGTGGGTTTAAGGAAAACTAATTGTGGTTGTGTGCAGTATCTTTCAATGATTCCCACTATCATTTGGCGAGAAGCCAAAGTTTAATAAATGTAATACGAAATGGTTGTCAAAAACAGTACCTATCAAAATTGTAAACTTGATGTTTTTTGTGCAACATTTAATTTGGACATTACAATTATAATTTCTAGTGTCACGAAAAGCTCAAAATTAAAGCGATTTTCGGACTCAAGTTATTATTTGCATTTTATAAACATGAGCCGCCACCAGCTACTTTGTAATTTAATAAGCCTATTAATATATATGATGATGATGATTCCCTACGAAGAAATTTGACTAGTAATCAATAATTAGTGTAAATCATGAAAATGTCATTCTTATTGTCTATGACATGTCTGAAAATTTAATGATAGTGATGAGCCATATAGAGGGCCAATATTTATAAACTTTTTTTTTTTAAGAAAAACCTGCAATAAAATTATTCAACAATAAGTTTTAGAACGATATTCTTTGTCTTCTATGATAAATTCCGCATTTAAGCATTTTGTATAAACAATTACATTTCTTGGTAAAATTTGGAATCGATCCTCTTACTAATTTTTTTCTCGAGGTACTTTACCTTCCATCAAAATTAAACATTTAAGCACTTGATAAACTATAACCATGCCTTTCTTTATTTCCCGCTTGAAATTAAATGGCGGACAAACATTGAATATTAAACTAAAGTATCATTTATCTACACTGTGAAACTAACGAAGTATAAAGTTGAATGATGATGGATGATGTTTAAACTTATAGATAAATGTTTACTTAAAACTTCTTGTGTTTAATGAAAAATTAAAAAAAAAAAAATAAGAACGATTGGGAAAACGGATGAAATTCCAGTGAGATTTTGCTGATGTTAAGAAAAAAAACTTGTCAAAGAAAATTTTCCTTTTGAAAAGCCCTCAGTTGGGAGCAATCAAACAGACAAAGCCTATATGTATTAATATAATGAAAGTGTAAATAATAAAAAATAACTTACCCACATACTGGTTGCCAATCTGTATTTTTTGGTACATTTTCATGTTGAAATATAATTTCAACTCTTCCGGATTCTATTGGAATATTTAATGGTTCAACATAATTATCATTGGAACGATTTGATTGAAATAACCAAGTTGCTATTATTCTTGAAGCTGGCATATAATCTGGTCCTACATCACTGTAAAAATATAGAATTGTAAAATGTATTATATTCTGTTTGGAACAAAGTATGTTTGATTATAAAATGTGGTTTAATTTTTTATAATAGAATAATTTTTATCTAATACACTCGGAAGGAATTAAGGGCGGGGAATTTTTGAACTACGATATACATAAATAAAATAAATAATCAAAAAAGTAACATACCTTCCACGTGCATAATAAGTTCTAGGTAAAAATTTTGTTAAATTTTTATATGAAATAACTGAGGCAAATACTGTTCCATTAGACATAATATCAATAAGATTTTTTGTTGCTTTAATATCTAAATACAATTGATCCGAAAATAAATCATCACTGCAAAATAAAAAATTTTTCAAAATCAAAATCGAAATTTTAAAAACGATTTCTGAATAAATTTGCAAAAATCGCAAATTTGTAGAACTTAAAAATAATAAAAACTTAATTACTTACCCATAAATTCTTAAATTGAATGGTAAAGTTTTAATAGAGGTTGTATATATCCGAAATGAATTTAATCTTTCTAGTGTTAATTCAGTATCAGCTATTGAACTATTATCAGAATCTTGATGACCAAATGCTGATTTATATCCTAAGGGTATTTTACGTTGAATATCTGATGATAAATTTGATGAACTGGAAATTGATATTGGTCCAGATGATGATGATATTGATATACCTCCTGCTGATGATGATGACGATGAAGATGAAGATGATGATACAGATGGTGATGATGATGATACACCTGAATTAGAAACTATTGCAATATTTCCATTATTAGATGATGTTGCTAATTGTGATGCTGCAATTGTTTCTCGATTTAATGCTGCTGATTGTGTTAACAGTTGGAATTGTTTTATTTGCTATATTCCAAAAAAAAAAATGAAAACAGAAGAAAACATGGTATAATTAGTTATATTGAGTACAATTTGAGTACAACTGTTTTGGAAATTTTATATTTATCAAATAATTGGAAATTAAGTTTTGAGTGCGGTTGGAACTATGAAAATAATTCAAGTATGGAATTTGAAAGTATTTGAAAGTACTTCAAAGAAAATATTCTGGATTAAACTAAAAATTTCCATTATATTAACTAAAAAAGTAATGATTTTTCATTTTTACAAGAACTGATTTAAATAATATTTTGAAAGATAATGCGTTTTAAAATTATTTTGATAGTGCGTACAAAACTTAACTTAACAGTTTTAAGTTTTTAAAAGATCTTATAAAAGCTTATAAATTATACTCGTACGAACGTTATAGTTCTAAAAGCGCGTTTATATTGTAATTGTGATAAAGGATAAGAGCGTCGGTAATAGCATAGTGTTGAAAATTTTATATTGGTTATCGTTGATCAAAGCGATGCTCCAATTTAAACACCTCTATCAAAATTATATATATAATTTTCAACGCTGTGCTCTTATCAATACTCTTATCGTAGCTCCAATATAAATGTACCCTAAGGGATGCGTTCGAATAGCTGCCAAACAACTTGTTGTTTTATATGTTGCCATAACCTTTGTAATTTACCCCATGAATGAATATCTTGAGGTAAATTAAGAAGTTAAGTAGTGCTTTGATAAATCATAAATATTACTTTTAGAAAAAAGTTACTGTAGTTTAAAAATGGTAAATTTTCAGTTTTAGACTCATTACATATCCTAAACGGAGGGCAATTCTAATAAGCTTTCTAAAATACTTATATTTCTAAGATTTATCTACTTATAATTCTAAGATTTAATTTTTGTGAAAAATTCAAGCTCCTTACTTAAGCCATTTGGAAAATGCGACAGGTCAAGATTCTTGCAAAAATTAGGTTTCGAATAACGGTAAATTAAAGTACTGTATGCCAACTTTTTATATTTGTTTCACATATATTTACAAAGCTTATTAAAGCAGCCATTTCTGGCGCTTCAAGATTGATAACATATATCTTATAAAACTCTTGTTAAAATAATTTTAGTATACGGGGCTTTTCCGAACTCCGAAATGACTGGGGCTCCAGAAAAAAATTCGTAAATGAAATTAATTTTTTTTGCAATACCTACTTGGAGTTAAAATCTCTTTCCTATATTTAGACCGGTCCTAAAGTTTTGTATTCATACGAATGGACGCACGGAGGAACGGACATGTGCTAAAAACAGTTCATGTTATACATTTGGATAAACATTAAGAGCATCATACTTTGAACAGTTTGTACGATAAGATGAAGGTTGACCTAAATAGGACTTAACAAGACTTAGAAAAAAACTAAAAAAAAACAAATATATTAGATTCATGAACTAGCTTCCATTCATTTTATAATTAAATATTAAATGTTATATTAATTCTTAAAGAAATCTGAAGCTTTCTTATTTAATTAAGATTGAAAAGGTGATTATTAATTTTTGTTATTTAATATTTAAATAAATAAATTTTATAAAGCTGATCCTTTTTTCAAAAAAAATAAATTGTCTTAAAAACTTTTTTTTTAATTCCGATACACATATAATAAAATACAAATACATTCATAAAATGTTAAAATTGGGATCATATTCAGTGTTTTTAAAATTGAGTTCAAGGGGGTTTTTGTTTAAGCTTATTTTATTTTAAAGATAATTGGCTTTTCATTTCGTAATACTGTGTTGGTGTTCATTTGCACCATATTTAAAGAAAAATTAGACATTTTGTCCCTGAATTGTATATATATGTGTATATATTTGTGTGTATATTTTTTGAAAAAACCTTGAGACATTTTTAATAAATAATATTATGTGTACGTAAATAATTATATAAATAATATATTTAAAAAAAAATTTAGAAAACAAGAAACATATATTTTCTTGATATTTCGTTCAAAGTCTTTTCACTTAAGTTTCTTTGTTGGTTACCTTTTGTTTCAAAACCAAAAAAAAAAATTAAAAATCAAGGTTTTTGTTTTGTAAGAAAACGTCGTAATTATAGAAAATCATTAACAATTTCCATTAAAATTAAACTTTCTTTGATTTATTTTCAATCGTCGGAGTTCTTTCCTGTTAGCTTTCTCATAATTTAGCAAATAAAAAAATATAAATTGTAGAAGCGAGCAACGTGAAACAGTTGTAAGAGTATTAGTAAACTCTCCTTTAAGGGACAGTGGCGGAACTACCAGTAAATGCTGCGTGAGCAACGAAGTTAAGGGTGCAAAAATTAGCAGCATTATACGAATAAGTTCGTAATTTTTTCCCGTTTTTAGATGAAAAAAAAAGAAAATACATTTTTCGGAAAATATTTTAAAATTTTGACCGGCATTATGCATGGCCTTTTACTATATAATAATACCCAAAAGTAATGTTATGTTAAAAAGTAGCTCAGTAAAAACTTTTAACATTTGGAGAGAGATTTACTTACACTTACTAATGTTAAAGGGATTAACTAGTATTTGCGCAGACTTGGAACTAATTAATT
>CAUJBZ010000304.1:50327-74074 GCA_963082915.1 Dolichopus griseipennis | reverse complement strand
GTTTCAATCATAATAAATAGAAAAAAAAAAAAAAAAAAAAAAAAATTAAAATAAAAATGAAGAACAATTTATATAAAGTTATGATCTAGGTAAATATTTATTCAAATCTTAATGATCTGAATATTTTAAGATCATCAATTGTAAAATTTTATACAGTTTTTATTGGATTTCAGAAACAGTTTTTACTAAGTGGAAATATGAAAGTAATGGATTTTTATTGAGTTCATCATTTAGATAAGATTGTTCCTAAGAAAATTCCATATATATATCTCTTTCGAATCTTGAGATATGCTATTGTACCTAAATTATATTTTTAAATTATTTAGTGATACTATCACTCTTTTGTTTGATTTAGAATTTTGAGATATGCTCGAGATTATTGTTTCACGAAGTTTAAAAAAAATTGCATAATTAGATTAAAACTAAGCAAGTTCTTTCTTCTGATAGTTAGCAGTTTAGATCATGTAGTCAAATTTTAAAATAATAGTTTAAATATGGAATATTCTTTTTAATTATTTAGGATAGCTAAAAAAAGTCCTGAACTAATAAATTTATTTGATATTGAATAATTATTGTATACTGTAGCATATATTAAACTTTAGGAAATATAAAAGTGAATTTAAAATACTATCATGTTGTTCTTCTATATCATATTATATTATATATTATAATATATATTATATTATATATTATATTATATATTATAGTGCAGTGACGTTAGGATTAATTTCAATTGAAAAATTTAATTAGTATTGACAGTAAAGTAAAATGGAATGTAGTAAGGATATTAAAAAATTTTAAACTCTGATGACAAGTTTAATGAAAAATTTCGATAAAATGAAGTATAAAATAAAATATTGAAGTTGATTGAATAAATCTAATTAGCTGTGAAAACTTTCAAAGTCCTAACAACTAATATAAAAATCTATAATATAGAAAAATAAAATAAGGAACAAATTTTATTTTGAAATAAGGTTCAGAAAGAGTTTGAAACTTTAAGATACAATTTGAATTTTTAAATATTCTATAATTAGTTTTAATAATGCATAGTAAAAAGAACCAAGATGAAAAGTATTTCTTTACTATATCTCAATACCAATTTTATATTATAAGTTAATCAAGATATTAAATAAAAACAAAAGTTCTCATTTTATAAAACAATAACAAAATTCTGCAAGTTATTTACTAGGTCGTTTTTAAGTTACATAATTTGCATTTAAATGTCCAATTATAGTTCACATTGTAATGTTCAATATTGAAAACAAATTTTGAAAAAGGTAGAAATATTTATACACTTAATATAATTATTTCAATTTCTGTTTAAAAATTCAAGTTTTAGTTATATATATACATATATCCTTTTAAATAATTTTTACTTGATTTTAAGTTTTTTTTTTTAAATATTATGTAAATATTTCCAATTTAATTTTAAAACTAAACAAAAATTACTTCATTTTATTTTATCTGTATTTCAAATTATTTTAAAATTGAATATGCAAAATAGAGATATTTTAAAAATAAATATTGTATTGAAATATATTATAAAAATGTAAATTATAACTAAAGTTATTCACTATAATAATCTGTAATTCAATTATTCAGTTCATAATAATATACAATATGGTAAGTAATTTAATTTGAATTTTACGTAATATGATAAATGTGAAGTTTTTCAATATAATTTTATAAATAATTTAACAATTTTCTAAAAAAAAAAAAAAAAAAGGGGTAGGAATATGATAAAATTATTTTAGAATTTACAAAATAAAAATGTAAAAATAAAATAAAGATAGATTTATACACAGAAAAATGTATTTGCCGAAATGCATATGGGATTGAGATCCATAAAAGGGATGTAAAAAAATCCAATATTAATGCATTTAATATTCTGATAAGTTTTGAAGTAAAATGATGCTGCAATATTTAATTTTTTTTCAGTTCTGTCCTTAATATCCTTAGTATAATTTGATTGAATCATGTAACGTAAAACGTTCATGTGATTGGGAAAACGTTTTTGAAAATTTTTTGAAAACTAATATTTGGAATTTTTTTTAAATTTAATATTTGGAAATTGTGAAACTATATTCTATGGATATGAAATGGATACTAAAATTGAACCAAAATTTTAGATTCTTTTCATATAGATGTAAAAAACAAACAAGCAATCTAATTCCCCATTTTCCCAACATTTTCCTCCAAAAGAACAATTTTTAAACTAAAGAAAAATTACTTAAATAAATAAAAAAAAAAAAAAATTACTTGTAAAACAAGACTTTCAAAAATAGAAAAAAAAATTGTAGGACCCAATAAAATATTTACATAATCAGATTATTTGTGTTTGAAAAGTTTTTCTTATGAAAAAGGCTTAATTTTATTCTTATTAAAAATACAGAATAACGAAAACCATTTTTTTTTTTTTTGTTGTCCAAATTTTTACTGTTTTTTAATATTAATAGAAAATAAAGAACTTGTATTTTATTCTTAAGAAAAATAATACACAACAAATCTTTTTCTTATTCTTGTCCTAAGTATATTTGCATATGTTTAGGAGGAAAAAAAAAAAGTTTATCGGTTAAAGAATTATAATTGAGTACTTAAGTTGGTTTCTTGTTTAAAAAAAAAAAGTTTTTGTTTTGTTTTTTTATTTGAAAGTGGATGTGGAAATATTAAAGACTTTATTAAGTTAAATTAGAATATAAAAGTTTTAAAATTAGAAAATAAATTGAAAACATGTTTAAGAAACCAGAAAATAATTTCCTTTTATTTTAATTTTGTTTTTCAATTTTCCTTATTTCCAATTTTCCTTTTATATTAGAATGTTGTATGTATTCTTAAATATATATAAATATTTAATATATTGATAGGATTTCATATAAGTATATGAATTACAATTATTTAATCACGTTTATAAAATTCACATTTTCTTAACAAGAACAGGGTTTTTCACAGATTGAAAATGTTTGTTTCTTTTATTTATTTTTATAATGGAACGTGCAATCTACAAACTTTTTTTATTTGTTTTTTAAATTATTTTATATTTGTTTCTAATTTTGGTTAGTTGAAAAATATTAAGAATTTAGTAACTAATTTTTTTTGTAAATATAGCTATATTACATTTCAAATATTTCTGCCCAATTATAAATATTAAGTTTTACAAAAAAAAAACAATCTCTTTTCAATTAGAAACATTTGATTTTAACAAAAATTTCAATCGTTCCATTTCTTTACCAACAACAAATTATAAATTAAATTACTCAAAAACTCTTTTAGAATGGAATCATTATACTTGATTTTCTCAAAGTAATTGCGATTACTTAAAGAAACATTATTTTTTGATATTTTCATTTTGACAAAGTAATTTAATTGACCTGAAATATCTTTTAAAGTTACATTTTTCAAGTTAAATTAGAAATAACTATGAAATTTTATAATTTGAAATATTATCTTTTTATTATTTTTGGTTTCTGTATACTGTTTAATTGATTTTTGTTCAAGAAAATTAATTAATCATTTTAAAATAGATAATTAGTACTTTTGCACTAATTGACATACACAAAAATAACCTTATTTAAAATTAATTAATTATTTGTTTTGAGTATGTAATTAATTAGTTCAGTTAGTAACGAATATAACGAATATAAATGACTAAATAAAAATTATACAAGTATTTTTCAAAAGGATGTATGTATTAATTTTAATATGGTTTTAAACTACATATATATTGTATGTTATTTAATTATTTACTAATAAAATGTTATTAATTTCATCCAAATTAAGTTGTAAATTTTGTAAATTATTTTTCTTTAACCGAATACTATGGATTATTATTGTTATGTAATATTTACTCCTATAAATATGCTAATCCTAATTCTTGAAACAAAACAAAAATTAATATTTTTAATTGATGTCAATAATATTTATTCATTCATAAATTTTAATATTATTGGATTATTAACATAAATCAATGTCAATAAAATTGTTTATTTAGAACCTACATAACAGAAAAAAGAAAAATAAAATAAAAACTATAAAATATCTAGATTAACATCTTGAAAACAAATTTATTTTTACTTCATAAAACATATCAAACCATATTGTTTGGAAATACTTTTGCAATTCAGATTTAAAAATTTATTTTAAGGTTGCCAAATAGCTGAAAATTAAAAAGTGTTTGAATTAATGATGTAATAACATTTAATAACATAAGTATTAATGTTAAAATAACGGTGCACTAAGCGATTATTTATTTGTAGTACCATACAACAGTAAATATTGCCTGATAATATTAATCCTTTGCCTATTTGACATTTGGGCTTCTTATTAAATTATTTTAATTTATACTATATTTTTTTATTAGATATTATCCGACCAGGTCGCTTTACCACTGAGCTATGGGTCAGATACTAAATTATACATACCTACTGATTGTTTAATAATATAAAAAAATGAATCTACTTAACTTAAATTAAAGACACTATAAACTTGATTGTCAAATTTATAATTAGGTTTTGGATTAAATTTTTACTTTTAAAAATCTTAAAATTTCTTACTAATTCTTATTTAATTATGCAAAAGTGTCTATAAGTATTAAATATAAAAAAAAAATACCTAATCCAATTTATTAATTTTTAATCAAATTGAAAGATTTCTTTGGAAATTTAAAAATGTAAAAAATTTTAGCAACTCTTATGTTGGAATTCTTAAGAGGATGAGTTAATATTAATATTAAATTACGATATACCAAAATAACACTTAACATAATATTTTGTTGTATATATTCGTGTATATATGGTGTATATATTTATTGGTATGTATTTGGTTTATAATAAATACCCAAAAATTAAATATCATCCAAATAAATAATATAACTCAATAATAATGATTTTTTATGGATATAAGGAGAGTCGTTTTTATCCAATATATTACTTTTGGTTCAATTTAATTTATAAATATATATAGGTAGTGAGCTGTGTGTATATTTATAATTTTTGAGTGTATTTTTGCACGTGTTAAATTACATATACATACTTATATCAAAATAAAAATTTTCATCCAAAAACAACAAAAAAAAAAAACAGATGATGTAATAAAAACCAAACCTAAACAAAAAATAATAATAAAAAAGAAAATAGAAAAGAAAAATCTGAAAAAATATGAAAATGGAAAGCAATAAATCAAAACCAGAAGAAAATTTTATTGCTCAATACATTTTGATCTCATTCCCATTAAATTGTACACCAACATCAATATTATTATGATCATCATTTTGTAAACAGGTACATATTAATCGCCTAAATATATGCAATATATTTATAATTTAAAAAAATTTTGTCATTAGTTAAGAAAAATTAAATCCAATATAAATTTCGGATTCGTATATATTTAATGCGTAGCTCTATTTTGTGTTTGTTTTTTTTGAATATTTTTTTTTTAGTTTTAAGCACATGTCATCTTATTTTATTCGCATGTATACTGGACATGAATGCAAATATAAATAACTAGCAAGATAAAAAAAAAAAATAGAAACAAAATACAAAAACAAAATATTAAACCAAGGTTTATTCATCATAATTTGTCCTTGTTAAATGCGATAAATAAAAACCTATATAGAAAAAGAAAAACTTTAGAAATTATAATATGTTTTATTTTTTTTTCTACTTCATTTCCATATTTACTCTACTCTTATACTCATACTGTATTTTTTTTTTTTGATTTTCTATTAAACTTCTGTCCCTTTCTACGTTTGTTAATAGCAAACAAATAAAGAAAAATCTACTCAAGTCTAGAATGAGTTTTAAGAAGATTTTTTTAATGTTTAAATATAAGTTTTAGTTTTTCCCTTTTTTTTTTGTTTTAATGATCTATATGTATACAAACATATGTACATTCTTACTGATTTATACAAAAACGAAGAATTTATGTTTGTTTGAATGAATGAATTTATATGGAAAAATAAATTTTTGTCATCGTAATAAAAATCTGGTTCGTAAAATAAGCAAAAAAAAAAAAACAAAAAAACAGAAAAAAAAAAAATCGGGGACATACAACACATAAATTATTTACCGTGAGTGTTGGTTATTACGATGATGATGATGTGGTATGGTTTAATGTGATGTAATGTAATGTGGTGTATAAAAACAGCAGTAGCATAGTAGTTTAAATTTTTGAATGTTAGTTTTGGTTTTGTACATGTTATTTTAACTATGCAGAGTTTTTCTAAAAGTTCTCAAACAATTTTGGTTTTTTTATTTATATTTAGGGGTAACAACAAAAGAATAAAAAATAAAATATTTGTTAGTAGACCTTTTTTTTTTGCTTCTTTTATACATTTCATTTCATTTTCATCTTTTCAAAAAGAAAAATAAAAACACAAATACAAAATAAAATATAAAATATAACGGAAAAAATAAAACAAGCGAAATACAAATGTTTTTCTTGGTTTTTATTTTAGAGAATAAACAGGATGATGATGAATAAAACGGATTTTGTAAACCGTTCTAATAATAAATATATAGAAAAAGAAATATAGGGACTGGAAATAGAAGCAAGGAAAGGCAATTGTATTAAAACCCAAAAAAAAAAAAAAAAATAATATAAACGGATTTTATTTTTTTTTATTGCAAATTGCGTACCCACTTTTCATTATATTCAGTTATAAACAAATTTTACGTAATCATCTGGCCTGGAAAATTTTATATTTTGGCATTTTATTTTTCTTTTATTATTAAAAATGAAACAACAATTTCATCCACCATAAAAAAAAAAATAACAAAAAATAAAAAATAAAAAAAAAATATAGAAATAATAACGGTAAAAAGAAAAAAAAATATTAGAAAATCCTTTTACTTAAATAATTTTATTAAATTAAAAAGATGAAAAATAGTATTTTGTTTTTGTCTTGAAAGAATTCTCTTGTAAAGTTATTGTCATAAAACGCTTGAAATAAAAACGGTTTAAAAATCTGGTATTTTTTTTTTTAATATCGTTTGCCTAATCTAATTACTTATGAACCAAGTTCCAAGGAAAAGTTTTAATATGTAAAGCTCTAATGTCAGGCGAAAAATGTATTAAAATATATTTGGAGTTGGTGACAGACAATCTAAATGGCCTCAGATTTTAAAACCCTACTTTTTTAAGAAATTTCTCTAAAAGGTGGAGTAAAATTGGCATTAGATTTATTAATAGACATTTGGTTGATTTCCATTTTAGATTTAATTCTTGGACAACTACTTAACTTCATTTAAGAATTAAATTAATAAAGTGGTTTGGCACAAGTGCTAAGCACTTTTTTGAACTTCTCAATAATAAATAAAAAAAACTTAACAGGGTTGAAAAATGCAGTGTCTTGTAGTAATATCACTAAAAAGAAATATTTTATTAACTCTTAAAACTTTAGCATAATAAATTTTTCTGCATAACATTATCATACCGCAATTTCAGAGTCTGAAAAAAAATTAACTCACCGCAAACTTACAAAAAAAAAAAAAAAAAAAAACTCAATTTAAGTCATTAAATTTCTTTTGCTTTTCTTTCGATCACAGTTTTTTTTTTTTTTTTTGGTTCTAATGTTTTTTTTTTTTTAATGTTTATAGTCACAGCATAGGAAAATAATTTTTTAACCTCGATCCTTTTTGAAAAGGATAATAAAGAAAAACAAAAATACATTAAATAGGAAAGGAAAAAAAAAACTTTAAATGAACACATGTACGTACACAAACGCAATACAAAAAAAAAAATGGAAATATAATACAAGAAAAATTTTTTTTAGAAAATAAAATTAGTTTGTTAACTACTGCTTGGTTATTGCTGCATATTTGTTGGCCCAGTCATCGTCATCATTCTCCAATCGTTTATCATCCTACCAATTTGATCATTAATATTAGATTTTGTACACATTTTATATTCTTAACAATCCATAGAATAATTTTAGTAGGAAGGAATAAGAAATTTTGATTTGATTAACTTTGGCCTCAATTTTTTAAGGTTTCATATTTTACATTATCTTTTTTTTTGGTTTTGTTTCTTTTTTTTATAGTTTCCGGTTCATGGTGTGAGGAATAAAACGTTGATATTCACCATAAAAAATCAAAGAACAAAAAACTTATAAAGAAAAATCAAGGTTCTTTCTTTGTTAGTGTTGTTATTGGTTTTTTTTTTTTGTATTTTTTGTATTTTTATGATGGACAGAGTGTGTAATTTGTCAATAATGATGAGTTGTAGAAAAATTATTATTTTTTCCTTGACTTTTATAAAAAAAAAACCAAAAAAAAATTTATTTTATAGAAAGTCATTTTTGATTATTACGTAATGGACAAAAATTAAAATTGGTAACGTGTTTATACGTTCATTGGTACCAAATTGGAGATAGGGGTCATGTTTATTTGCATTTATTTTTGTCCAAAAAAAATTCTTATATATTATTAGTAGTGACGAATTTTATTTTTTTTTTTTTTTGTGTTTGTGGTTTAAGGTTAAAAATAAAATTTGAATTTACTTTATGTTCTAATTACCATATCAGTTTAGTTATATCTGAATAATTTTGAATTTGAAATGAAATTAATTTTCTATGAATAGAAAGTTTTTGTCACATTATTTGGTTATGTAACATTATTAGGGCAATTATTTTAATAAAAAAATTTCCAAAAATTTAATAAAATTTGTCAATAATTAACTTTAATTGGATACAATCATGGTTTGCTATAGATTTTTTTACTTCTTAATTTTTTTTATTTTTAATTTAATTTTACTTAATAAATTTTGTTATTTGTTGTACTTTTTCAATGTCGCCTAAAGGTATGCAATTATGTAATATAATACAAAGAACTGTAGAAATAAGAAATATTATGACTTTAGGGTTGAACTTCGGGTTCGGGGCAAGGAAATGCCTGTTTAACGAATTTTAAATGCCTGTTTAAGAATTCAAAGTCCTCACAAATCTCAAACTATTTTATTAACAACCACTCTTTTTTTTAGTGTAAATTATTCAATGGAATAGGATTCTTAACAAAATTAGATATATTTGTATATAATGGATTAATTAATTGCAACATATTCAAATAACCATGTAGAAATTTTATAAAGATTTTTTTTTTTTGTTAAGGGACATAAAGTGTTTGTTTGCGCAAACAATTCCCATGTTTTGTTTGTGTATTAAAAACGTGGGTACTTGTTAAAGCTATTTTATGTTATTATAAAAATTAAAAAAATAATATTTTTTATTTAATAGAATTTTATGGGTTCAAAAATAATTAATATAACTTTTGAAAAAATATATTTTTAATTATTAAATTTCTTTTTCAAAAATTAATTTATATCTTTAAACATTCTGACATCATTATTATTTATTTCATCAACTTTAATACGAAAAATTTAAATCAATTAATCAAATTTTATCCTACAACTATCCTATTTTATACATACTTTTATAGTGTCTTCTCAAATTGTATAAAAGGAACTCAAATTATTTAAATGCAAAAAAAAAAAAACAATATTTCTATAAACCACAAGTATTTTTATATTTTTGACATGCCATGCGCCTTCAATAACATTTATACATAATATAATTTAGGTTAGTAAGATGTATAACCAGGTGTACAATGCTTTTTTTTTAAATTATTTAAAAAAGGAAAAAAATTTCTAAAGATGAATAAATTATTCGAGTAGAAAAATTTCAATAAAACAAATTTAATTTTCTCAAGAATAAAAATTGAATAAGATAAATTCTAAAAACATAACCCAATTATGTGTACTTAAGATGTTCTTTTATAACAATTGTGTCTGGTATTTTTTCTTTCGAAATAATGTATTTATATTATATATATTATTTTTTTAAAAAATTGTTTTTAAGCATTTAACGTTGAATATGCAAATATTAATAAATATTCGCATTTATCTTGATGAATAAAAGCTTTTGTGATCATTTATAAGTTCTGTGGTTGGGTTAATGTTATACAATGGTTGGGATATTAATTATGGGATAAAGTATTCTTAAATAGGTTGAATTTATATGTATAAATTAGAATATATATCAAATGTGCAATGGGACGTAATTTTAATGTGCAATAGAGCTTCTCAGTTGGTTTTCAATATTCGATTAAAATTAAAATTCTAATTTTATGCGAATCTTGAGAGTACTAGATTAAATTGCCAATAGAGTGTAAAATAAATAGAATAGTTTCAATAATATCAAATAAAGAACTTATAGATTTTTAAACTTAAAATTATTTTCTGAAATGTTTTAAAGGTAAAAAAAAACTCTTTTTGATTATATGTATCCGCTTTTTAAAAATATAAGAATGTATAAATTCGCAAATAGGAAAGTTAGATTAAAAAGGAAATTTCCTTTTTTCTTTATTTTGTGAATCAAGGTAATGTTCAACGAACTGGATTATTTTCTCTTTGCATTGTTCTATTTTTTTTTTGAATTTCCCTATATAAGAAAATTCTTTTATGGAAATTCAATTTCTAAAGATTTTTTAACTTCTTCAAAAAATAAAAAATTTTGAATTTTCCTTTTATACATTTTTGTATTTTGTTTTTTTTTCATTGTTTTCTGTGTTGATTTTCCTTTATTTTAATTTTCCATTTTTTTAAAATTTCATATAATTTTTTATTTCGATGATTTCCCAAAAACAAAATGAAAATACTGTAAAAGTAAGGTAAATGAAAAGTCTTTTTTAGTTTTTCTTTTATTTGAAGTAAATAATAAATATCAAAAGTGTGTATTAAAACACAGTTATGGAAATATAATCACAAAAATTTTGAATCAATATGTGTTATCCTAAGAAATATTTTGTATTATTTTTCACAAGAAAATAGTTTGTAGAATGAAATATGAATATGATCATGACTAAGACTAGAATCTGTAAAAAGTTCAAACACCTTATCCTTTCTTTTTCAAAAAGAAAAATGATATTTTTATATAAAAAACTAATGATGTCATTAATCATATGTTCTTACTTGTATAAAATAAAATAGTTAAGTAAAAGAATAGCTAGTTATGTGTAAAAGCATTTAAAAAGGAAAAATGCAATTTTACGTTAAAAAAAAAGGATAAGTGAGCTTTGTTTTAGTTCCTTTTCTTTAAAATGACTTTTTATTATATTTTTTTCTTTTATTTTGTTATTTTATTTTTTTTTTTTAAAGTTAGAAATAAATCAGGCACTTAATTGTCTTTATTCTTTCAAGTATGTATTCTTATAATAATGTTGGAAGCACAAAAACTAAATATATGTATGTATATATTTATGTGTATTATGTATGTATATTTTAACTCTGAATAATATCCCTTTAATTTATATGGTTAACAAAAAACAGTCCTTTTTTAATGGCTTTCGCTTAGTATGTTTTTGGAAAATTTTTATTTTGCCGAGCACAATGGAAAACTATTTGAAAATCAAACTAAAAAGGAAGAAAAGAAAATGTTTTTATATAAGTTGTAAGAAAGAAAGTAAAAAGAAAATATAATTCAATATTTCTTTAGAAAAGTTAGTCACTTAGTTTTTGCGGTTATTTATGAGGCTTTTAGTTTTGCTGAACATTGCATAAAAGAGTTTTAGTTTATTTTGATAAATAGATTTTTATACAAACAATTATTTACTAAATCCTTAGAAAATTTTTTTCTTACAATATTTTTTTGTGGTGTAATTAAGTTTTGGTTTAAAACTTATACTATTTTTTATGTCTTAAGAGATTTCAATAGTCTGAATTAAATAGAAACTTAAGAATACTTTTTTTTTTTGCAAGTAATAAACTTTAAATAATAAACATTTCTTTTTATTTTTTATTTCAGGTAAGAGTTGAAGAAAATTTTTCAAAATATCTACAATGTGCATAAGAATGATAGTAAGGTAAAAATTTAAAACAATTATATTAAGAATTAAATAGTTTAAAGAAATTTAAAGTGTATATAAAACAAATAAAATTAATCTTAAATTTTGAAAAATTTTGCTAATGACTTATAGCAAATAAAGTTTTGATAGTTAAGTAATACTAAAACTAAATGATAAGCTTTAGAAATTGTACAAATTATTTAAGAAAAAATCAATTAAAAAATTGGAAAAAATTTTGGACCGTTTGTCAGTATTCACAGTTAAAATTTAGTATTCAAAGACAAAGTCTAGATCAAGACCTTTTTTAAAAGGTAAACAAACTTATATAAGCTGTTAGGCTTTAATTTATATAAATCTGTATATGTTTGTTTTAAAAATTAAACAAACTTCATGGCACAAAGCAATAACAAAGCGCTTGTACCTAAAAAATTCCAAGGTGAGTAAGTCACCTGTTAACTAAAATATATATTCTTATTTTCATTAAGTTTTTCAAAGCGAAATTTAAAATGTATAAGCAATTATAAATTGTCTTGGTGTAAGCTACACATATAAAAAAGGAAACCATTTTTCTAATTATTTAATATCACAATGTTATAAAAAAATTCTTTATAATATAAATTATAATATATTATTAATTTAAATTTATTTAATTAATTTAAAGTTATATTCTTCGCAAGATTTCTAAAAAGAAAATTAAATATTTTTAAATTCAAAAGAAATTTTTTATTTTGCCTGAAAGTATGCAATTAATTTCTTTATACAATTTGAAATTTAACTTAATTTTTTTTGGAATAAAAATAATTAAAGAAAATTTTCTTTCATTATTCTTCTCTAAGTTTTATTTAAAACATTAATATATAATTAAAAATATATATGCATATATGTATATACAATTTGTATATAAATATAATTTTAAAATTAAATTAAGAAAATTTTTGCCTTAAAGAAAAACTTTATCTAATCAAAATATCTTGGAATGTCAAAACGATTTTTTTTTTGAATAGTTTTTACTTAAAATTGTGCCATATTTACAAACTTATTTTTAATATTAAAGTTTTTTTTTAAACTTTTTAAAAAGTTTTGAAACAATATTAGACAATGTAACATATTCTAATAAAATTTAAACTTTAAGTTTCTTAAAATATATATATAAAAGGTATAGCTTTGATATATAATATATTTAGATGTGTAGATTTTTATATTTATGTGAGTAATTTTATAAAACATACAGGATATGTTGTGTATGTTAACATTAATCTATCATCAAAGATTTCAATCAGCGTACTTACATTTAGAGTAGATATTCAGGTCTTTTCCGTGTTTTCTCTGTACATATCGTTTATTATAACGATGATGATGTCAGACTCATAAACAAAGTAACATTCATATAATATGGTCTGGTATGGCATGGCATGTCATAGTTTAATATAGTATTTGATGTATAGTATGGTATGGTTCACATACAAGAATTTACCAAATAAAATTCCTGGAATTTTTGAACAGGTACAAGTTTGATCGTAAAAATAATAGCAGTTAAATTTATTTAGAAATTATTTGATCAAGTATTTTGTCTATTGAAAAATTAAGTTACGTTAAAAGTTCAGAGCGCAAGTATCAATGTAAATTATCATTGAAATAAGAATTGAAAACTACATAAAAGTTAAATACCGATCTTTTAACAAAATAATGCTTATTGCCATATGTAAAACTTGATTGGGTCTAGTAACTACATAAGTTCTCAAAATTGTCAGCTAGAAGGAAGTTTTGCAATTTCTAGATAGCTTTTAAAGAAACTATCTATTTAACTTGAAAGTTTTACTAATAGATAATGGAACAATTTATCAGCTATGGCTGAAAAGTTAAACTGCACCTAAATAGCTAAAGAATATAGGGACGGTCATAATTGGAAAAAAATTTTCAAGCTTAAAAAATATTCTAACATATTTTCTTTGCATAAACATATGGGCTGTTATCATTTTGATGATGACAATGATGTTGGATGAGTGTTATATAAAATTTGTGTAGGGTATGTTTTTGATGATGATGGCACATGAAATTTTATTGAAATGTATAAAATTAAATTTCTTTTATTTTTTTTTTTTTTTAATTTTTCTTTCTTATTCTTGCAGCAATAAAAGTACCATAGAGATAGACATTTTTATCATTATCCTTTTTGATTAATCGCAATTAAGTAAATCTCTGGTGACATTATGTATATATTCATATAAATATCTATGCATTATTTACATAGTATATATAATATATATGTAGATGTATTTATGTGGAAATGATAAGTATATGAAAAGAAAACATTAAGAAATAAAAATGAACGGATGGGGAAGAAGAAAATAAAAAAGATTGCCTGAAAAAAGACACTTAGGACAAAATATCTTTATTTAGGAAAAATGTTGAATTTTAAGGTACATACCTTTTAAAATAAAGTGGATAATTTAAAATCATTAAGAATAAAAAAAAATACTTAAGATTCCTTTTTATTGTATATAAGAATGTTTTTAAAAAATATTTTCTAAATTATTTGAGTATTGTATTTCAACTTTTGTAGTTTAAAAATGTTAATTTTTCTACATCTTAAGGTATACATCTTATAAAAGGTAATATTTATATTGCAATTGAAAAATAAAATGTTTTAATTATAAGAAAGTTAAATTAGTTATACTTTCTTTAATATCTTAAAATATTTCTACATTAAAAGATGTTTTTAACTTTATTGTATTAAATTTAAATGTTAATATTGTTATATTTCAATTTTTCTAGTCTTAAAATGTAATGCTGTCTTTTCATCGCCATATCTCTAAAGTTTCGTCTAAAGTTTACCAAAAAATAAAATTTTTAACTTAGTAAAGTAAATTTGTCAACCAGTTAAACGTTTCCTTTAAAATATTTCTTGTATGCTTACATACAAACTTCGATATCTAAAGTAATTTCCTCGTATTTATAATAAAATAATTAATTATATAATTTTGTAAGAATCGGACAACCGTTGCGATAGAATTCACTCTATCTAATACCAGCTGTAGTTAATTTTTTAATAATAAATTTAATTTTATATCTATGTTTACTAAATTTTCCAACTTGGTTTTTTATTAATTGGCTCCCCACCTGGAAATATGCAACACAGCTAAAATAATTTTTTTGATCCTTATTATAAAGCTAAAAGCTTTAGCTTTAATTAATGTTTTAAACCCCATTTAATGTTCTTATGTATGTTTTTTTTTTCAATAGTTTCTTAAATAAATGTTTGTATCTAAGATGCATACAAAAACAAAAAATTAAAATAAATTATACAAAGATATAAAACTTTTAAGTGTTCACAAAATATTACTATGGTTATATAAAATTGCATCATGTGTACATAAGACTGCATCTTAAATTTTAACACGGTATATATAATCTGCACTAAAGAAAGTAGATAGATAGATCGTAGGATAGAAAATAACATTATCTTAACTTGTTTTTTTTTTAAATTAAAAATTTCAATCTCTTCAAATTTGGAGCATGATAATAAGAATTATGTATATAGAAGTGTAACATGAAATATATAATTATTGTGGATTCATGCGGAATGTAATTTTAAAAGACATTTTAATTAAGAGTTGTTGTACAGAAAAAAAATAAAGGAAAATGCACTATACTATATGTATATAAATATTTTTTAAGATACACGAAATCAAATTTAAAGTATTCAGGTATCATATATTGAGAAGATATAACAGGAATTGCATTTCAATCTTAATAATACTTGTAGTTAAGACTAATAAATCTGATTGTCTTTTACAGAAAAATATTTTACGGTATTAGTATTTATATTTTTAGGTATAATTCTTGGAAATTTGATGTCATTATTAAATATATTTTAAAAATATAAAATCTTAAATTTAAATTTGATATTTGCATTTAAAAATGTAAAATCTTCTCTTTGCAAAAAAATAAATGTAAAAAATTTGAAATATATATCGTTAAAATTATGTTTCACCAGAAGGCATAACTAAAAATTTTAAATTGCAAATTTGCAATATATATTGCAGATTTTTTTGTATTTTAACGATTTATCATTTATAAAGGAAAATATTAAAGAATATACCATAGCTTTCTCTTTGGTAACAAAAAAAAAAAAAATGATTTATATGGTATCTTAGATATTTTGTTACAGAACAGTTTGAAACTTTTCTAATCACATTCACAACTTTTTGCTTAATGTTCCCATGGAACATTTATAAGGTTTTGTTTTAATTTTAAATAAGTTTAAAAAAAACTTTATAATTATAGAAAAACTTTGTCTATACAATGAGTATAAATAATGACTATTAAAAGGTTTTTTTTGTTTTCTATGAGTAAATAAAGCAAAACACCACTTTGAAAATAATTCTACTGTTTGAAAAAAACAGACTCCTCCAATTCTCTATAGTATTAGTTACTGCAGCCTTTCAAATAATTTTCATTATAATTTTTCTGCAATTTGAAGTTTTTTTTTAAAAAAAAAATAGAAAATATTAAATTTCAATTAACGTTGTGCTATTCAATCAGTTAGTGTAGTTTTCAATAAATATAAAAATTTAACAAAGTATTCTCATTGGTAGCTTTTAATTATAAAGTACATTTAATTGAATTTTCAGGGAAAATTATGTGGAAAAACTGAGAAAAAAAAAAGAGAACTTTAGTTTTCTTATTTTTCGTTTAAAAAAGATTAAAAAAAAAGAAAAAAAAAAAAACTTTTTACCGTTAATGAATGAAAAATGCCTTTTCTATTCTTTTAAAAGAGTTGATAAAAAACGAACAATTTTTACTCATTTTTAAAAATTTTCATTTTCTTCTCTACTTAGAAAATTAAATTTTCTTTTTTAATAAAACCCAAAAAATGTTCCTTCATTTAACAAATAAATTCTGTAAAAAAAATTTATTAATTTTTTTTAAATTTCTTTTACAATATTTCAAGGATAAAAAAAAAAATTATATTAATTTGAAAGAATTATTTTACTTAAAACTTTTAATTAATATTTGAAAAATATTTTTATCTAAGACTCAAACCCAGACAGTAATTTGAATTAAAATGTTTGAAGGTTAAAATATTATGATTATATATTTAAGGAAATGATTTGAAGGATTATTAAAATTTATTAACGAATTGTTATCCTTTTGTACTTTTCAATACTAAGTAGAAGAAAAGTTCGAAAGGGTCTGAGTAATACCTATAATGAAATTTGGCTTTTCAAATTCATAAAAAGGTTATATTATTTGAAGTAATAAAAATAAATCAATAAATAATTAAAATATAAATAAATTTAATATTTGAATTACCGGGGTAAATTGTAGTATGAGATTTTAAGGTAAGAGAAGAATTAAAAAAATAATTTGTATATATATAGTAGATGTACAAGTTAAAAAATTATTTTTAGTACAATATTTAAATCTCTTGCTATACAGACATTATATTGCGTAGGTATTTAAAAGTTTTATTAATATTAGAGTATAGGGACGAGTGATCTTATTCTGTAAAATTTCAGCAAATTATAAAGTTTTTAGGTGTTCAGGAATTATAAATTGAACTAAAGAATAAATATTTAAGAGTTTTTAATTGCTTGCACTTAAAATTTGTTGTATTATTTTATAAAAGCATGAATTTTGGGTAGGATTAGTTTTTTTGGGGTATGATACAGTATTAACATATTATAATATAGGACTTATCTTTTAAATATTAATCTTGTTTTTAAAGGAAAATCTGTTTTTAATTAAATAAAAAAAATGAAATTAATTTAATTAGATTTACAGCTTGATCGTAATTTTTAATTAGAATTTAGAATATATTTCCATAACTTATTTAATACAAATCAAAGTATATGAATGTATGAAATATAAGAATTCTATTTCAAAATAAATATATTTGCTCATTTACGCTTTGATGTTGCAGTTTTATTGTATTGTTGTCATCGTTCTATTGAAAAAAAACATATTCATAATTTTTTTTTATCAGTTTTTTTTCAAAAAATAAACAAATGGCGTCAATCATAAAATAAAAGAATAAAAAACTATCTCAATTAAAAATTCTACATTTATTCTTATATTTACTGCAACAAAATACTGATTAGGAATGATGGAAAAATAAGGATTTTTTAAAAGGTACATTTTCAAAACCAATAATTAAAGCATTGTTGAATTGTAAGCTCAAGTAATAGAAAAAAATTGAAAGATTACAAAAAACTTTGAAAAATTTTCCTGCCATTTCGCATGTTTAAATTATAAAAATATTAAAAGTAGAACTCGGATTACATTAAACAGTTGTTTTGTTAGCTAACACTTATTATACTTCGGTTTCCTTTAAAATGTCACTTTTTCTATCTGATACTCTGTAGTAGATAAGTAGATAATATGTAGGCTAGACCGATGGACAGATGGTCGAAAGTAAAGGTTCTACACAATTTTCCCAAAATTATATGAAGCATTAACTGAAATTGCAATTGAAATCGTGCTAAATGCATGTGGAAAAGTATACTTTTTTTTTAGAAATAAATTTGTTTTTAATAAACTTTATTTTTTGCATAACGAAATTTTCTCTGATTTCTAAAGTTATAAGAAAAAAGTTTAGCATATTTGCATATATATAAGCAAAAAAAGAAAAAATAAATTCTATTTTTAAAAATAATTATATTTTAAAACAAAAGTGTTTTTTAAGCGTAAAATACTTTGCATAAAAGATGATAGATTGGCAGTTGACAGCTGACAAGAATAAAAAAAAAAATTTGAAATTTACTTGTGTACGTGATTTCTTTGTGATAAAAACTCAAATAAAAATCTAATTTAAATTTAATTGAAATGCGGTGGTGTATTAAAAATAAAAAAAAAAAAGAATTAAAACTAGAAATTTTCTTTTTACTTTAAATATGGTAAATATTCTCAATAAGTTTAGTTTTAAAGTTTTTTAAAATAAATGAAATTTAATTTTTAAAAAGTTTGGCGGTTAAATGACGCCCTAAGACCTAGAGGTGCAATAAGGTTCTTCGGGTGTTATTGCACTATTATTCGCGTTTAATTGCACTTTTAAAATAAACTAAAGCCCTTAGGCTTCGTTGCACTTTCAAAAGTTTGCATTCCGTTCAATGGCTCTGCCATTCCTTCCAGTGGTCGTCAACTTTTTAAAATAAAACCAATCATTTACAGTATTATGGCTGCCGATATTATAGAAGAGAGATGAATTACGAGAGATTTTAGGCTTGGATTTAAAATCAGGGTTTTTCCCCTTTTACAAAATATTTAAAAGGAACTTTTAGAGCTCGATTCAAAATCAGGGAATATCCCTTTTGCACAATATTTATATATGTGCATATTAGAAGTTCTGAATTAAGAGAGATTTTAGAGTTGGATTCAAAATCATTGCATTCCCTTTTTTCCTTAATATTTATATGTACGTATATATGTTATAAAATCAAATACAGAAAGGAATTAAAGTCAATTGGCTTTGTTACCATTATAAAATGGTATTAAGTTCGATTGACTTTATTTACCATATTTTAGATATTAAAGTTAATTGACTTTAATTCACGTTACCATAATACAATTTTAATTTTTAAATATCCATTAAAGTTTTCAAATTAAGTAAATACGATAAATAATTAAAATATTATTCGTAGAGGGTGGTTTTGTACTTTAAAGTACAATAACATCCGAAAAGTCTTATTTCACATTTGTTAATCTTTTTCAAATTTTATAATCCGATATTATTGTACAGAATGTAAAATTAAATAATCATTTATTTCCACTCACATATTTGATAAAAAATAATTTACAAAAAAAAAACGAATAAAAATATTAACTAAAATACAGAAATGATTGTTTGATTTCTTTTAAGTAAAATAAACAATAAAAATAGAACAACTGCTGTTTTTTATCAACTAAATTCACAAATTAAAAAAATAAAACCACAAAAAAAAATGGATAAATTAAAATATCAATTTTTGTCATATTTTGGTATTTTTAACCATTTTATTTGTTGTTGTTTTTTTTGAAATTTAATATTAAAAACGAACAAATAATAATAATAATAATAATAATTTTACCATCAATATTCTTACAATATTATCAATATTAAAAAACAGTAAATATTGTTATAAAATCATTCCATAAAGTTGTTTTTCTTTTCCTTTATTGTTGTGTATTTTTTTTCTGAATGAAGAGCCAATTAAATGCTTTTCAAGATTTTAATTTAAATATACATACACATTAAATATGTATAAATTTATATAGAATATATAAATTTATAAATTTATTTGTATACAATTGTAAATATACATTTAAGTGTGTTGGCAATAAAGGAGCATTGATAATAAAAACAAACAAAAATCTTTACAATAAATATACAAACACATGGAAATAATATGAATGTATATAAACATAAAATAAAATAAAAAACAAAAGAAATACTAAAGAGAATTTTTATATTTCATTTCATTTATCTATTAAAAAAATAAAAGAAAAATAAATGATTCCAGCCAATTATTGGATAAAATGAAAATTGGGATGTCAACTTATTGATACTATGAAATAATAAGTATCAATAAAGTAAACTTTTAATATTATTTTGGGGACCTGTTCTTATATCTCAAAAACTTTACGAAAGCATATATTTTGTTAGATGATTTAACTCAACTCAAGCATTTTGTTAGATGATTAACGACATGATCTACACGTATTAGCTCTTGTTTCTGATTAAAAATAATATTCAATTAATTATTTTTAAAATAAATTTTAATCTTTATTAAAAGGTTAATCTTTCAGTTATTTAAACATTTTAAGATTCCTGCTACAGGATCTATTATCCTTTTCAACAACATTATAATTGAGTTCTATTGGATATGGTTGTCGTTAAACATTTCGAGAATCTCATTTAATTTGAAAATTCGGAAAATTTTGAAAATATGAATTGCTCATGCTTAAAAACTTTTAACTAGATCCTAACTTATACTTTTAGACTCTAAAAATTTTTATTCTTACTAAATCATTAGGATTCACTACAGAGTTGATGGGCTCAATACAAAATAACAGAAATTTTAATATTTAAAAGATCTTTTCCACAGACGCAAAATCTACTGTATAACAACTTTAATTTTATATTACTAAAAATTTAAAAAAAGAAAAGTGGAAGAACATTGTTTAAAACAAAAAAGAAAATTAGAAAATGAAATACTGCAACAAAATGAAACAAAATAGAAATAAAAATAAAAACAAAATAATAAGGTAAAGTAAACTGTTTTTATTTCCGTGTTCTTTTCTTTTTCTATTTACAGTAATGACTGCTTTTTCTATCTTTTTCTTTTATTACAGTTTATTTTTTATATTTTGGTTTTTTTCTACTTTATTTCATCATCTTGTGTCCAAAGATAATGGAATAGAAATGAGCACATTTATTGACATTGAAAAATAAAGAAATAGAACTGTGGTAAAAAAAATCTTTTCCTTATATTTTTTTTACATTAATAGGGAGTAAAAAATATAAAAGGCAAAAACAAAAAAAAAAGACTTTCTTTATTATTCTCCAGAATAATATAATCCATGATCATCCATTTTTAGGATTAAATAATTGTTGTTGTTGCTTTTGATGTTTTATGTTTGATGATGTGTAATATAATGTATATTGTAAATAAATACAAAAATGAATAGTATTTCAAAACTGATCTTAAAGATATATTATACTTACCACACGCTATTTAAGACATACGTACGTATATTTGCTTTATAGAAAATTGAAACAAAAAAAAGTAAAAAAAAAAATCAAATAAGAAACCAAATACTTAACAAACAAATAAACTTTTGTTTAAATTTCTATCAAAACATGTATATATATATTTTTTTCATTTTATTTTTATAGAAAATGTATATAAGGTCTCTAAAGAGATTAAAATAGAATTGTCAATATGTTTCAATTTTGTGGTGGGTATAGTTGAGGTATTTAACATGTTTTATTTCAAAAGTATTTTTTTTTTTATTTTTTATAAGATATTAAAACCCGATTGTTTTGAGTTTTTTTTTATTGAAAAGATATCAAAGGGAATTTCCCTTGCTAATTTATAGTCATCTTCTAAAGACATTATTTAATGAATAATGACGACAATGATTAAGAATCTTATTTGTACTAGGTAATAGAGGTTTTAGTTTCCATGGTGATGAATGAGTTTGGTATTTTTGGTTAAGTTGTCATTTTGTTTGAAAAAAATTTATTGGCTCAAATTGACATGGGGGATTTAAATGATTCAAGAGCTTTGCAAATAAGCATTGAAATTGTGAAAATTTAAAATGTTATAAGGGTAAAGTAAAAGAAGTTAATACTAAATAAGTACTAATAGTAATTAATTGAAAGTTTAAAGAAAAGTTGATAAAGTTAGATTAATTTGAGTCTAAGAATTTTATTACAAAAGTTTTATATCAGAACTATTAAGTTATATTTACGAATTTTAAACACATTTTTAACCTTCAATTTTAGATATCGGTGTTTGTAAACAAATGTCAAAATAATGTGAAAAAAGTCTTTAGACAACGAATTTTTAATTTAAAAATTCGGTACCAAAAAAAAAATTTTTATATAGATTAAATGTTTTAAAAATGTTTATATTAATTTAATTCTTTAAAATTTAATAATTTTTTTTTTTTAAACTTAAAATTTTTTTAAAATTGAGTTTTATTTCATTGCGTAAAAAATTTTCTTTTAAAATTAACAATTGATGACGGATGTCAAGTTTTTATTAATATTAAAAAAAAAAAATTATTTTTACTCCAACTCAAAAAAAAAAAAAAAAAAAAACAATCAAAACTATTATTGAAATAAAAACCTTAAATTAATGTCAAAATAATTATATTTCATACAATTTTTATTTCCGTGTGTCAAAATGTTGACGTTATTTAAACTACTTAAAACGAGTGTTTTTAAATGTCAATTTTTCATACCATTCCTTTTGTTTTTTTTTTTTAAATAGTTGTACATATGTATGTTATTATTATAAATTGTTATATTAACCATACATAATACACGTGTATATTAAAATGCGATATTTTAAAAGAAAAAAAAAAATTAAATAAAATAAAATTAATGGTTGGAAAAGTCAAAATTTATTTTATTTTTCTTTAACTTAGATATTTGCTTTAATATAAACATAAATACAAATGTATAAACATATAATGAGAATATAATAAAGAACCGACAGAAAAAGATTAAATATATATGTATTATGTATATATAGTGAATATAAAAACAAAAAATCTGTTTTCTTTTTAAAGGATCAACAAAAATCGGTTTATTTTAAACAAACAAAAACTCTTATAGTAAAATAATAATAAATAGATATCATTTTAGATTATAATATAATTGATCCATTTCTTACCGTCATTGTGGATTAGAGTAGCTTAAATTAAAAGGAAAATTGAATAAAAATATAAAAATTTGGCACTAATAGTAATTTACTTGTATTCTACAAATTCCTTAAATAATATTAGTTATGAATATTATTTGTATTAAATCAATTTATGTTTGTAAACATAGGTGAAATTTTCATTCAAAAACTTCTTATTGTTCAATTTTGTACACTAATACAATTTCTAAAAATATTACCTAAAAGTATGCAATTTATTGATTTCATTAAATATGTTCAGTTTTTTTTTTTATTGGAGACTTTTAAATAAGTTACAAATAAATGTGAAACTTAAATAACGGTAAAAATCAAAAGAAAACCTAGAAAAAATTAAAATTTTCCACAAATGGTGACTTAAACTTTAAAAAGTTTTAAAACAACAGGACAGACAATAAAACAGAAATTCAACAAAACTTTTTACTAAAATACAAGTTTTTAAGAACTAAAAAAAAAGACAAAAAATACTTTTCAACATCGGTTGGCACCATATTCTAAATAATGATTA
>CAUJBZ010000304.1:0-50127 GCA_963082915.1 Dolichopus griseipennis | reverse complement strand
GCTCTCAAATTTTTTAATTGATCATATTTTCAAATAGCGCATATTTAAAAGGATATATTTTCAAATAATTTTCTTAATATTAAAGTCTTAAATGAAAAAAAAAAAAAATTCACTTATTCTCTTCTCAATACCAAAAATCGTATGATGATACAGTTAATTTTATGTTTGAAAAAAAAAAAAAAAAAATTATTTTACAGGTATAACCCTTTCTTAATGGTTTATAAAATTTTAAATAATTTTATTTTTTTTAATAATTTAAACTATCATTGTATTAATTTTTAATATAATAATTTTAATAAATTTAATTAATTATAAAATAATTATTATATATATTATTTTAATATTTAATAAATATTAAAACTTATATTTTTAATGGCATCTTTTTTTTTTGAATAAAAAATTTTAGTTCAATATACCCGAAAATATACTGTGAATTTTTTTTTTTTTTTTGCATTTCTCAACAAGTTTGACTATTTTTGTTGTTGTTTTTCATTTCAATATAATTTCTATGAATATTTTGTGAACAAGAATGAACAAGAAAAAAACAACAACAAATTAAGAAAGAACAACTATTTTTGAAATGTCAAAAAAATTAAATTAATGAAATTTAATATGGAAAAAATATTTTTGGATAAAAATTTTAATTGAAAATGATAATTACCATTAAATTTTAGGATTTTAGTATTTTAAAATGTTAAAATTATATGCAAAATTTTATAATAAATTAGTATTTGATGGTAATTATTACTTTTAAGAATGACATTTTGTTGATTTTATTAAGATTATATTGACCATTATGCATAAGGTTCTTTTTTTTTTTTACAAACAAAATGGATCCAATTAAAAATTTTTTTAGTTTTTTGTCTTGTAAGGTCTATTTACTAATCTTTTGAGGTTTTACATTAGCTGCAACTGAGTTTCCTATTTAGTTAGACCTATTTATGAGTTGTATTTTCAAAAACTGGATTACAAATATGTTGAATACAGATTGGGAAGTAAGGTTCAATGATAAAACTTTGTTCTATCTACTTCATCATTACAATCTTTTAGCTTTATTAATAGGTTTTCTAATGCAATCCATCCACGTATTTAGGAGAAAACTATTTTTGATTTTGCAACCTCTTTTGGCGGGCTTTAGAGAAGGAGTTTAAGTATATTTTCTTTGTGGAAATAATGCCAAACCATTTAATAATTTTGAGGTACTTTGTTGGTTGATCCATTTAATCATAACTAACTTTGTTAGTGGTTCATTTAATTTCAACTTATTTCTCCATTTAGACATCTTTGTTACTGGAATGTTTACAGGCTTTGTTGCAAATAAGGTGAATACAAATTGGGATCTAAACTTCGACATATTGATATTATTTAGTAAAATTCTATTCTGTCTACTTGATTATTACCTACTCTACCTTGATATTATAATCAAGTAGACTTCTATCTGTCCACAGATTTTTTTAATACAATTTTCGAGTTTTTTGGAACCTACTTTTGGAAGGTTTTGTTTTAGTAGAGCTTAAGAGAACTTAAAAATAGGAGGAACTTATTTTCCTAAATTAAATAATGTTAAATTAATTTCATTTTGATTATTTTTGATCAGTGGCCAAGTTTTTGAGCGATCTTTTTGCAGAAAATCTAATAATATAAAATGGTAAATTCTTTATTTATTATTAAAATAAAATAACATTAAAGTAACATAGTAATATTAGTACCAATTTAAGTATCTATTATGTATAAGGTTTTTTTTTTAATTATTAATATTTACAATAAGTAGCCATTTATTAAAATTTTACAAAATATAAGGGTACCTTTCAGCTGAGTTGCCGGTATCGGGAGGGATGTTGTCATTTTGTCACTTGTTATTATTCTGGGGGCTGGAAAATACGTGTTGACCAAGTGTTGATTGAGATGACTTGCTTAGTTGTTGTTTAAATTCATACCAATTATTATATATGTACGGTTTAGCTTTTTTTTTAATTTAGTTAGGCTCTGTAATGAACGAATACTGCTGGGCAGTTTGTTAAAGAGGCGTATTGCTGAAGGTATAAGGCTTGCCAAGTGTTTCTGTGTACGGGGAACATTAAGAGTGTTTGCTGATTTCGTTGTTCTGTTTCAGATTGCTCCCCTTTGCATATTTAGGTCGTTTTTACCTAGATTAGAGTTGATTTTAAACATAAATATTGCTTTCTCTTGTGCAATTATAGTATCAAATTTACTGATGTTTAATTATGCATACAATGAGGAGGCGCTGTGTAGTCTCGTAACCATTATAAGGATTTTTATAAATTTTGTGAGAATTCTTTCACAACTACCTATTAGTGAAGCACTGCACGAAGCCCAGTTTTCATTATTATACCTAATGTGCGACAGAATATATAAATTCAACAAGTCTGGCACATTTTTCTAATGGGATAATTTTTAATCTTCTGATAATACCTATCAACGGAACTATTTTCGAAATCACATGTTCGATATGATGATCTCTTCTAAGTTTGTTGTCGATTATGACGCCTAAGTGTTTAACTTTTTCAACTTTTTCAATCACCATGTTGTTGAGAACTATAGTATTTTGTATTGGGCAATAACTTTTGTTGTGAAAGACCATGTAATTACTTTTGTCTTCATTTATTGTGAATCTATTACCCAAGTCTAGGGTCCAATACGAAAATTTACAGAGATCTTCATTAATTAACAGGTTAAGTCTTGAATTGGGTACGCATAAGTAAATTTGATTATTTCAATTTTTCAATGTTATTTTAAATGTTAGGTTCACCCAACCATTATTTAAATATGGTCCATTTATACTCCTAATATCTTTAATCCTTTTTTAAGAGGTACTTATTTGTGATACATATCTTGAGCTCTTGCATTAAATAGTTCCTCTAACTAAAGATAATTAAAAAGAGTTTGTCTCTATATTTTAAACATCTTTTAAAGATCCATAATGGAGGATCTTGAACAATCTTCACTAATCTTATAATTTTGCATATTATAAAGATATTAGTCTTTATTTTCAATTCGGTTAATATTCTAATTCTAGTATTTGTAATTATTCTAAATTTTATATTCATTATAACTCATAATCTTAATCGCTCAGTTTTCTTAAATTTCATTCTGAGTCTTATATAAAAAAATAATAGGTAATTTAAGTGAAATTTGATTACTATTTTTATTGGAGTACTAAACAAGTAGCAAAGTCATTAGAATTATCATGCTAATCCTTAAAAAAAATATTCATTGTTTCTGAAGGGCTTCGTTTCAGACAAAAGACATTACAATTAAAATTAAGAATGTTTTACATAATATCAAAATAGGTTCAAATAAAATTTAAGAGATGAAGAAACATTTTTTTCAATTTGAAAATAGATGGCAACCTATGATGATCTTATTTCTTACACAAATTTCTGTTCTAACTTCGTATCCTTTGCGAATTTTCTTTTTTGATTTCCTTTTTTAGTCCTTCAAACTCAACTTGACTCAACTCAGTCATCCGTTTTTGTCTTTATAATGTTACACAACAATTCATTTTATCTTGACCCTCTATATATATAATGTAAAAAAAATGTATATACTTTTATTATGTATAAATATATTAAAAATGTATATGTAGATATATACATATGTATGTATATGTATATATCTTTAATTTTTTTATTTCCTTTTCTGTCTATCAGTTAAGAAAGCGGCTTGTAGCACCTACTTTATAGCCTCGAATAATAATTTAGAACATTTAAACAAAATATTAATAAAAAGAAACTCCACTCTTAGAATTGAAAGGGAAGGAGCAAAGGATACTGCACAAGATACGAATAATATTTTTGACTCATAATTTTTATCGTATTATTTTTATACCCGTATGACTGACTATATAGTTCAAGGGGTATAATAAATTTGCCATTACGTTTGTGACGCAGAGAAGGAGGGGGGTAGATATAGACTCATGTGTATGGATCGGATCAGAATCAAAAAATAAATCGATTTAGCTATGTATGTCCGTCCGTCCGTCCGTCATCACGATAACTCAAAAAGTAAAGGAGCTAGGATTATGAAATTTTCACAAATTCGTTTTTATGCAAAAACCGGAAGCGCTATTTAAATCCATCCATTTTGGTCCACGGGTTCGAGTACCTGCCATACAACTTCTATTTTTATATGAGCATTACTCTATACCTATGGAAGCTGCGTGTCTGAAATTTTGCCCAAAATAGTTTAGTGTAATGGCCAAAGTTACTGTAAAATTTAGTTGGTCTACTGCTGAGGGTTCGAGTAGCTGCCATACAACTCCTTCTTTTATATGAGCATTACTCTACACCTAATAAAGCTGAATGTAGAAAATTTGCCAAAAGTAATTAACCGGATGATATAATGTAAATGTTACGGTCATACGGGTATCCCCAGAGTTGACACAGTCTACTCTACTACACTCTTCCTCGTTTTTTTTTAATAACAAAATAAGAAAAAATAAGATTGTGTGAAATATGCACAACATATACACAACGTGAACGTGAAATAAAAAGGATAAAATAAAAATTTATCCTGTTTACTGGGTATAGTTGGGATTATACAATTGAATTTTTGTACCATCATTTTATCTTAAATCGTTGGCAATTCAATTTTTTTTTTATTGTTGGTATATTCTTGTCCTTTTCTATTCCCTTTTTATATTATTGTTATGTATACGTATATACATATATCTAACAATGTATATATTGCCTTTAGTATTATGTGAAAAGGCGACAATAGCAACAATAGAAATAAAGTGTCCTTAAGGCGCAATGAAAATAATTTTTTTTTTTTTATTTTTATTTTTTTTCTCACGATTTTGAATTTTATTAAAATAAAAAAAAAAAAAAATAATTCCTTTTAATGTATATAAGTTTATGTTGTCCTTTTTTTTTTTTATTGTATATATATATATATAATATATGTATGTATGCCCTTCTAAAAGTCCTTGTTATTTTGATGATAGAAATTATTTTTTGTTTTATTTTTATTAATATTGTTGTTGGTGTAATTGTTGTGTGTTGTTTATTTTTTTTTGGCAAATGCACCTCTAGGGTGTATTTTGGCATACACCATAAAGCATCTAGTAAATAGAAATTGAAATAAGAAGAAAAAAAAAAAACAAAACAATAAAAATTAAATAATAAAATCACACATACATTCTTGCATATGAAAAGAAGTGGAAAATGATAGAAGAAAAACAGCAAGGCTTATACCTCTTAAAAACCATTGCAGAACTTTTACAAAAAAAAAAAATATATATATATATATATATATATATATATACATATAATAGCAATATGAATATTCATGATAGTACAATAAAATCTAGAAAAATAAAGGATAATAAAAAAGGACAATTCATTACTTTTTTTAAGGATAATGAAAAGCAGTATATATATTTGTTCTTTTTTCACACATATATATGTATGTATGTGTACAACATTTTGTATCACTGATGCCAAAGTAATACTAATTTTTACTTATGCTGAATTATATTTAACTTTTGTTACAATAAAATTTAAATGTAGCAAAATGAATAGTACATTTTGTATATATATATATATGTTTATACTTATATAACTGTGTTTTATTGCATAATAGGAAATATATTTTACAATTGTTAAAATCATCAGCCGTTATAATAACGGTATTATTTTGTATTAAAATAAAGTAGATATTGTTTATGTATTTACATAAGAAAAAGGTAGTCATACTAATATTTAAATATGGTTAAATAAGGACTCAGCAGGATTTTATTATATATATATATATATATATATGCGATTATCCTGTATATTATGTTGACAAGTTAAAATTTTGAAAAATTGTATTTTTAAGTTTTTATACTGTAAAATAATTTAAGTTTATTATGGTTTAACTTTTGTTTAAAAGTATAAATGGATGAAAAAAAAATAATTCAAGTCTATAATAGGACTATTTATTTGTAGAAGGATTTTTGATTTATTTTTTTTATAATGTTATGTATTGAAATTTCTTTGTATGACTTTAATTACTAAAGTAATTTTTTTATGGAATTGAAAGTGCATTTTATCTCAATTTAAAAATGCAATTGTATATATTGCACAACAAGTATGCTTTTGGTTAGTTTTTTTGTAAAAACGATGAAGAGTGTAGTAGAGTAGACTGTTTCAACTCTGGGTTTCTCTTATGCTCGTAATATCAACATTATATCATCCGGTTAATTACTTTTGACAAAATTTTAAATGCATAACTTATTAAGCTTTCAGTTATGTACAAAAGAAAATATAAGTTGCAAGGCAGCTCTTCGAACCTCTTCCACTACACCAACTTCATTTTGTTCAGACGTTGGCCATTTAAGTTAACTACTATTGAATACATTATATGAAAGCTACTCGAACCCACTGCAGTAGACCAACCAAATTATGCACAAACTTAGAACATAAAAAAAACTAGTTTTGGCAAAATTTTAGGCACCCAGCTTTAATAGGCATAGAGCAATGCTCATATAAAAAAAGAAGTTGTATGGCAGGTAATTGGATCCATGGAGCAAACTAGTTGGATTTAAATAGGGATGATGGTTATTACATAAAAACGAATTTGTGAAAATTTTAAAATTTTAACTCCTTTATTTTTTGACTTATCGTGGGGATGAACGGGTGGACGGACATAGATCGATTTACTTTTCGATTCTGATCCGACCCTATCCGTAATGGCAAAATTATTATACCCTTTTGACTTATAGTCCATACGGGTATAAAGATAAGTATTTTAACATACTTTTATTATTATTTGATAAGTATTTCAACTTAGTAGAATTAGGATATTTGAATTTTCTGCCTCTTGTTGTAATTTATACATAAGAAATAGTATACGATCGGAATCAGATTAATAGTAGTACCTACTATGATCTATTCTATACTTAAAAAAAGTCCAAACACTTCATATGAACTATAATTCGTTTAATTCATTCTTAATTGTTTGTTCAAAAAGTACATAGTCTACAGTAAGAAATTCTAGAGCATAAAATGAACATCAATTAACCTATTATGGTCTAAAATCTACATAATCTCCTGTTAACTCAAATGAACACGTAAATTATACAAAATTAGTTAAAAAAAATTTGCTTCGATCTGCATAAAATTTACGTTAAAACAAGGTGTGCTTTTTTAAATAAACTTTATAATAGCAATTTTAAATTAAACACTAAAACATAATGGAAAGGTATTTAATACAAAATACAATTATATATAAGATAAAAAAAAATTTAATTTTTTAAAATGTCACAATTTTCCATGTACAAATTTAAAAAAAAAAAAAAATCACATAAAAACCATAGCATTTTCAATGTGTGAAAATAAAATTTTCACATTAAAACAAACATACCAATAAAAAAAAAATCACTTTTAACAATCACACACCATGTTTACATATTCTCGTATATGTATAATGTTAATTTTGTTAAAATTTAATTACTCAGTGTGTGAAAATAAGGACATGACCATCAACTGTAACAAAACTATCTATAGAGCAAACTTGTTTTGTTTTTACAAGAAAAAAACTTAAGTTATATATTTATAACTATATTTAATAAAAAAAAAAAAACAACTAAATATGTAAATGTATATATACTGCATAATATATAAACATAAGTATATATAAGATGTATGAAAAATGTCCCCAAGAAGAAAATTCCGAAAACTAAAAATGAAAAAAGTTCTTAAAATTTGTATAATACGTGGGAAAATTTTGAGGACTTTTGAAAATTGTATTTTTGGAGACTTTTAAACAGAAACTGTTTGCATATAAAGAAAGTCCCCGAAAGTAATTTGATAAAGTACATGACAGTTAGATTGAGTTGGACATGCGGGAACTTTGAATTTTTCTATAGAAAGTTTACCTTTCGTTGTAAAATTGGTTCTTTGAAAAATCAGTTTTATATTTTCTGAAAAAACTACTGTTACTTAGTTTTTTTCAGAAAATGTAAAACAAATGTGGTTTATTATATCCATATTGTACCATTTAATATAATAAGGGCTGCCAGCCTTAAGCCCCCACTATACAATTTATTCTTGATTCTTGGTTTTGTAACAAACTCTTCAGAAGTTTTGTAAACAACTTCTAACTTTTTTTTCATAAATTATAAGTTAGCCGCAACTACTCCCACCAAAAACTTAAGGGACTCCCCCCACCAAAATATTCACTCACTACACAAATTATTGGATTCCTGATTTAGTTGCCAAATTTAAACTCCTTCTAATTTGTTTTAATTAATAATATGTTAGTAAAACAGAATTAATTTGGGGGCTTTTAAAATCAATTATTTTGAGGACTTTTCACATATGAAAAAAATGGCCAAAATTTAGGATTGCTTTGGAGACTTTTTTCGTGGAGCCTATATATGAATCTAACAAATGTATATATACAATAATGCATAAATTAAATATTCATTGCAGTATTCTTTTAACTATTAGTACAATTCTACTAGTGTTCATAGTTTATATTAACATTGTCACACATATTAAACATATATATATATATATATATATACCTATAAACTATTGTATGTGCTATTTTTTAGATGAAGGTTATCATTTTCATTACATATTTAACAGATGAGCATAAAATAAAAAAAAAAAAATGTGTTGTTATTTTTTTTAACACCATATTTCCATGAAAATGGCATCAGATTTTTTGTCAGTTAATATAAAAAAAAAAAAAAAACAATATTATAATAACAAATGTAATAAAATTGTAAAGATGTAATTTTAACGCTCTTGTTTAGTTTACTGACTACACACTTATTTTATAAATACAAAAATGAAAATGTTACAATTTTAATTTTTTATTGGTTGATTTGTTGTCTTTTTTTGGTTTTTTAATTTTTTTTATTTTTTTTTTTAATTTTAATAATTAATCTGTTATATCCTTTGGGGAAGGATAAATGTATTACAAATAAACACATACACACACATAAATTGATAAATTTTAAAACAAGGGTAAAAAAAAAAAACCACATTTGTTTTAAAATTGATTATAAATAACAGTTATATTTATATAAGTATATAAAAAAATAAATAAATATTAAATAAATATTAATATATTATATATTTATGTAATTATATGTATACATAATGTGCGTCTAATAATAATTAAATTGGATTGTGGTTCTATTCAATTATTTTTGTACCGATTGTCTTTACCAAAAAAATGCGTAAAAAAATGGAAATAGAAAATTTGAAAATAATTGGGTAAACAAAAAATGAAAACCCCGTAATCAAACAAAACCACATTCAATAAGCCACATTACGATTTTAAAATATTGATAATATTAAAATTTTGTGTAAATATTTTTGTTTTTTGGTTTAATTTGGGGACGACATTATGTTATAATCCTTTTTACCCAATATTTTAGTTATTTTAATTTTCCCCACATTTTTGGTTATTTAGCTGCTGTTGAAATTTTTTCTTTAAGAGATTCTATTTATGGTTTTGTAGCTAAAATTTAAAGCTTGGAGTGCTGCAAATTTGGTAGTTAATTAGGCAACGTTGATAATTTAGCTTGTATATTACTATGTAATTGATTTTAATATGCCTCAGAATTGAACTGGTCTCAGAATCTTAGGACTTGTTGACAATTTCATATTAAATCCTTTTCCTTTCAACTCTTTTGAAACTCTCTTTTGTTTTAATTCAACATTTTTTGAATAATTTTAAAGGATGGAACCTTTTTAAACTGTTACATATTTTAAATTTACAATTGCATACTTTTGGGATGAATTTTTTGTCATTTAAATGTGATTAGAATTATTACATGTGTCCGACGTGATTTCGTTTAAATATTAAAGGTATATTTAATGGATTTTAAAAATTCGAAGTCGCAATATTCAGGACAGTCTATTAGAATGTTTATGGGGTTTGAAATAATTATTTTAAAGGTAATAATTATATTTGAGTTTATTTTAAAAACGGGCTTTATTAAAAAAAAATTTTCACAATTATTTTAAAAATATTATAAAAATTTTTCTGTTAGTTTTTAAACCTTGTATTTGTGTTTCAAGAAGTGTGTTATATACATATATAAGAAGTAAAGGGCAGAGGGTGTTTAAAAATAAAATCTACACACTATTTGCAGAATATACTAATTTTGAAACATTAAATTCTTTGGTTGGAATTTACACAAAAGTTAAAAGTTTTTTGGCAGTTTTTCAACATCTATTAATTCGAAAAAGGACATGTATAATAAAACATGATATATTTGGTTCTCTTCATAGAATCATATTTTATTATTATACTTTTAGTACAATTTTATTTTTATAACACTTTAACACTTTAACATAGCCTGTGTATGAATAAAACGCTTTTTAAGGACCTATTATAAATACATATAATTTTTATTGTAATATATTGCCAAATAAAAATAAAAATAAATTTCAATTGGAAAATTGCATTTTTCAAAACACTTCCAACTAAACACTTTCACATTTTGAATGTAGCATAATAACAATATAAAAATTTTGAAATTAAGGAGAACATTCGCTGCATGTTCACTTTATCAGAAAAATTCCAAATTAATAAATAAGAAAGTATATTAGGAAATAAATGCCAAAAAAAATTCTTTCATTCGTTTTTTATTAGCAAAAAAAAAAAAAGAAGAAAAACCAATTTAGTGTTTACCGTAACAATAACACATAAAAAATAGGAAAATAAAATGAAAATTTATTTATTGCCATTGATATTTATTTTCAAAATTTAAAAAAAAATACATATACCATTATTATAACGATATCTTAAAAATATACTATCTTAATTTTTTTATATAGAATACAGGGTGCCTTGCAAACAAATTTTGTAAAGTAAAAATATTTAATAATTTTTATAAATATATCTGGAAGCTTATTTACCTTTTTAAAGGCAGGCTTCAATTTCATGCTTGGATTTTGAAACTTTTTTATTAAATATATATTACTTCAATTACTTTTAAAGTACTGTGTAGTCAATGACTTGTAAAATATTTTAAATATTATTATTTTTGTTTTAAATATTTATGTTGAAACTTTAATTTAATGTAAGACTATAATTACATATAATTCTTAGTTGTTGCATCTATAATTTATAACTGCTTAAAAAATTTAACATTAATTAATTTCATATGACTTTAAAGAAGTGAAATATTTTAAAGTAATCAAGAGCTTAAACAAATTGATAAAGTAGATAAGTATTGGTTGCAAGGGGAGCAACTGAACTTAGATGACCTCTGGCATGATTTCAGCATTAATTAATGAAAGTTTTTTTTCGAGTGCTACACTATTATGAAGAGACTGGATATTTTCTATGATTACATATAACAGTTCAAGTACCAGTACAATTACCAGCACCATTCCATGATACTCATTATTTTCTAAAGTATCAGTATTACTTAGATTATAATACTTACAAAATTTAAATATAATTAAAAGAATCAAGTAAAAATTCTTGTAATTCACACAAAGTAATTACATTTTGTAACTACTACTTTTGTAATTATTTTTTTAATAATTTTAAAGTAATTAAGTACCAAAAAATAATCAAACATCAAGAATTCAATTATTTTCGAAATATTAAAGTATTTTTCAAATATTTTTATTCATAATTCAATAAGTAATAAGTATCAGGTAATAGTACTTAGTAACTGTACTTAAGTACAATTTTACTCAGTTTTATGCAAGTCTAGATAAAAGTTAAATGCTAATTAAGGAGGCCTAAAAATACGCCTAAAAAAACCAAATCATCTAAATAAATTTGATTGCAACACCTTGTAACAATTAATATACAAGTACAAAATTTCAATTGTACTTTATCTTGATCAAATTGAAAATTGATTTATATATGTATATAAAAAAACTAAACTTTTAAAATATACAATAATAAAAAATAAAAAATAAAAAAATTTTATAATATATGCTTTTCGGAAACATAAATACAGTACCTACATATAAATAAAACACTTCTTTCATTCGTTCTTATTTTATCAAAAAAAAAATTGTTTAACAATAATGTTCAATAATGTACTCTATTTATCAAAATATACGAGTACTTTTAAAAAAAGTAAGCAACCACAGGACTAAAGAAAAACAAAAAAAATTTTCTTTTCATTTTCTTTTTCTTTTTTTTCCTTTTTTCTATTTTTACTTTGATTATAGGTTTCGAAGATCCGTTTTTATTTTTGTGTGCAATTTTAAAATTTATTGATATTGAATAATAATATCTGCACTGCAGTGTATTTTATATTAAAAAAAAAGCAAAAATAAACAAAATAAAAACAAAAAATTCATAAATGTTTTTTTAAAAAAAAAGTTATTTTTAAACTAAAAATTTATATGAATTCTTATTATCATACTACTATGACTTCTTTTAAACTTTTCTACAACTAACTTACAATAATATTTTTAAAAAATTAAAATAAAAATAAAAAATAAAAAAACAATAATAAATACAAAAGGAAACTATAAAAAAAAAATTATGAAAAAAAAATACACACAGGATCCTTCCTTACAAGTATAAAAATCGTGTTTATATTTATTTTGTTTTTTTTTTTTTGAATTTTTCTGCCAGAATTTCAATACTTGCAAAATAAAAAAAAAAAACAAACACTAAAATGTTTTTCTTTTTAAATAAAAAAAAAAATAATAAATAAAATGCCAGCACTGTACTCATGTAGTAATATAGTCAAGTTTCTTTAAAAAAAAAAAAGGAAAACTAAAATAAAAAATAAAACAACTGAACTAAGGCATAAAAAAGTGCTTCATAAGTGAATGTAGAACTCATTATATGTACATCAAGCTTTTTTTTTTTAAGTTTATTTTTTTATTAAATATATATATACATATATTTTTTATTGTTTTTTTTTATTTCTCATTTGCCTACTTATTTTCTTATGAGGAAAAACTAAAAAAAAACAAAAATGTATATGTATATGTACAAAGAAACTTTGAGCCGGAAAATGAATATTTTCTTTTTATGTTTTTTTGGTTTTTGTTTTAATTTGCCAGAATTTTCTACATATATATATATACATATATGGAACTATTTTAGAAAAGTTTGAAATGAATCTGACAAAAAAAAATATTATTTTATAAAGGCTATAAATGGATTTTTTACCGTTATAACGGTAATAGTATATAAATATATAAAATTTGCATTAAAAATGAATGTTTTTAAAAATTGACAACCTAAAAGTATGCAATATTTGAATTATAAATTTTAAAATGATTTTTAAATGTTTTTAACTAGTTTGGAAAGTTTTTTGAGGTTTGTTTTTTTGGAAATCTGATTGAAAAAAACTATGTATTAAAATTCAAAATTAAATTAAATTAGGAATTGAATAGAAACTTTTTTCGGAAACTGAATCAATTAAATTTGATTGAACAAACTACATATTAAAATTTGAAAATTTTATTTTTTAAGGAATTGAATAAATTAAATTTTTAAGTTAAAACATATTATGTAAATATGTTAAATCAAGTATGTAATATGTAAAATATAACATGTAATGTAATAATTTAAATAAAGTAAATAATTTAAACTAAATTCTATATTCCGGAATCATAAGGTATTCCAATAAAGAACTATGAAATCGAGGGTAATACTAATATTGATTAAGTCCTGACAAATTTGTCTTATATGGACATTGCACGGTTTGAATCTGAGTTCCTCATATATTATTCATTAATTTTTGAATATACTTCTTAATTTTGACAATTCTGGCAACTAAATAACTTTTATGTAATTTTGTTGTAAGCAACAATTATAGAAGCGGTAAGGGTAGGCCGGAAGGAAGGAATAGAAAACTTACAATTTGGTATAAATCTTCGCTTACCACTTGTTAAGTCAATGTGTGCTAGGTGTGTTTAGAGTCCTTCATATAAATTTTACAGTAAATAGAATTTTGCTTAACATTATACTTCGGTAGATGATAACTTTTCTTATCATCTAATATCACATTTCCTTGGCTGTTTAATGAATTTTCGATCAATTTTAGTTTATATTTGTATCTTCCCAAATTATGTTAACTTGGAATACTCTAGACAGATCCTGATCAAGATATAGGCTCAGAACAACATGGAAAAGAAAGTACTAGATGGATCAAGGAGACACGAAATATCATGGAATGAAATAGTAGAAAAAGCTATATAAATAGATGGAGCCTTGAATATATTGGAGCCATCTGTTTTTGTTATAGCTCTAGGTTTAAGACATCCTGCAGTATTATAATTTCATATAATAAACTTTATTCAATTATATTTGTGTTTGTTAAACAAATAAAAACACAAAACACCAGAACAGTCCACAAGTTCTAATTAAACAAAAAAATGAAAATCATTTCAATTTCAAAAAAATGAAAAACATTTTAAAAAGAAAAACTTTTGAAATGTTCATTTTGTGGAAGGAAAGAAAAACAAAACATGTTTTTTAGTAAAAAAAAACACAAACAGTTGTTTTTTTTTTCTGACAATTACGTTAATAAATTGCTTTAAATTTAAAAAAAAAAACAACATTTTCATGCTCAACTACATACATAAGAAGGAATGTTGAAGAAAACTACAAAAAAAAAACTGAAATGAAAATTTTGAAAAAAAAAAAAATAAAATAATAATAAAAATTATAATAAAAGTGCATAAAACTAAAAGAAAAACTAAAAGAAAAACTTAAAAAAAATTTTATTTATTTAATTTTGTTTCTAAATGAATGTAAACATAATTAAGATCGTGATGATGAAAATAAAATAAAAATATAAAAAAACTGTTTTATTGAAATGAAATGTTAGAATTATTATATTCTATATAATATATATATATATGTATTTGTATAAAATAAGTATATATAGAGTGTTTTACTGCTCCTGTTACCAACTGCTCCAAATTTAATTTAATAAAAAAAGGAAAATAAAAATGAAAATCAAAATGAAAATCCAAATTAAATGAATAAATAATTGTTTATTATACATATGTATTAATATAATATATTATTATATACTATATCCTTATATAAAAATTAAATAAATTTTGGTATATATATACATACAAATGAATGAAAATTATTTTATTTAATATGCAAAAAAAAAAACATATAATTGTACTTGTATATATTGTTTAATTCAAATTTAATTAAAAATTAAAGTATATATTATGTTGCTTTATTACTCTATCTCATATGGGATTCGTTTTTTGACACTAACATGGTATTATAAAATTGAAATATTATCTATAATTACTTTTTTTCAAAAACTATTTTTATGGTGATAGGAAGTTTTTTTCAAGGAAGGATATAAAAAGAGGTATGGAAAGTGTCAAAATATATTTATTAATTTAATTTTTCTTACTTGAAGCTTCCATTCGCAAAAAGGATATTTTTTTTATTCCTTTTCTACTACTTTAAGGAGCAAAGGGGGGTTCACCAAGTCTATTTAGATTAGGCTTCAATTTCTTTAATCACTATATTCAATAAGCCGTTAGTTTCTCAGCTGTAAATATTGTATAAATGAATATTTTATAAAAATATTTTAGGGCTTCCGTTTAAAGTTTCAAATTTTCTCTGTTTGACACTTCCTCTTGGATTATATTCCAGGATAGATCGCATCTACATAAATCTTTTAGGATATTGCATGTTTCATGTTATTCTGAGTCTATCTCTTGCGGTACAGCCTTCTTGTGGGCTCAAAAATGAAATTGAAATTCTGGGTATGACACATTCATCTTTTTTCAATGTTGGTCCGTTCAACTTCCATCTTCTTGTGCTAGTTTGCTTTAGAGGTCATCCGCTAAGTCCCAAAGATTTGATTTAAATCAATAGGAATATTGTAAAAGAATCACCGCTTGAGTATATCAGAATTAAGTTCACAAATTGGATTATTCTTATACTAATTGATTGATTATTCTAATAAACAATGCCAAGTGTTCTCTAATAGTTTTAATACAATTAAACTTAGAATAAAATGATTTGGAACCTATCACTTGATAATAAAATAAAATTGTCTAATTAACATCTAAGCACTCAATATTGATTTGATATATCTTTAGGCCTAAGCCTTCTGAATAAGTTCTGGAGACTAATATAACTTATAGAGAAATTTTTTGACATAATATTAAATCCTTTCATCGTTTAAAATCTTTAGCGATTTTTAATAATGCACTAGTTCAATAACAAGGATAACGTGTGATAACAAAAGTATTAGGATACAAGAGCTAACAAGGATAACATAAGATAATTTTTTTTTTTTTAAAGTCAATATAAATTTTAAATTAATAAATTTCCAAAAAAAAAGCTAACACATACTTTACATGTACAAATAATTTATAAACTTTTAAACTTTAATAATATGCAAATATTTATATATATATATTAAATTCATTCAATAGCATTTTAATTGCAATTTTTTTAAGAATAAGTTTTCCACTCATAAATATATTCTTGCAAAAAAAACCAACTATTCATATAAACACAAACAAAATTAACTTAATTTTGAACAATAGTTTTAATTACAAAAAAAAAAAAAAGAAAAGGATTGAAATAATAACTTTTATTTTGACATTTTTGTTTTTTTTTTTTCAAAAAACAAATCATTAGAATTTTTTTTTGAGTTTTTGAAAAGTTTTAACAAAAAAAAAAAAAATTATGAAAAATTGCAAATATTTTGAAATTTTTAGAAAATTTTTTTGTGTATTTTGTGTTCAAAAAACGACAAACAAATGAAATAAAATACATGAACTTTTTTTTAAATTTATCAAATGATTAGGACTAGTGTCATAGTGTGAAAATATACAAAAAAAAACTTTGAAAAATATACAAAAGACTTGTTATTTTTAAATGGCATTGTTTCGTCCTTTGTTTAATGGTGTTTTTTTTAAATTAATCTTAATAAAAAAGGAAAACTTTTAAAGTTTTCAATTTGTTTCCTAATTTTGAATTTGAATGCTAGCTTGTAGTACAATACTTTCCGATTTTTTTTTTTTTTTTTTTTTTTTGTTTTAAACTTTTATTTATTTTTTTTTTATTATCTTAGTACAAACCTAAAAAAAAGTTTACAAAACGGCTTAATTTCAAATATTATTAACATTTAAAATAATCATATTTTTTATTGTTAATTTATGTAAATTTAATTTAACTTAATCTATATATTTAAATTCCTTCATTTATTATATCTAAAGTACATAATGCAAAAAGTTATAAAAAATCATTATTAAATCTGTTTGTTTTAATAAAATTCGCTTAACTTAACTTAACCTACTTAGCCTACTTACAACCTAAACTAGAAAGCAATTTCTTAATGTCAAGGAACATCCAACCACCAATAGTTTTTATTAACAAATTTGTCTTTGTCCGGTATGAACATGTCGTATTTTAAATTATCTCCATTAATGTTGCCTGGATCGTATTCAATTTTTTTGCATGTGGCCCGTCTATTATAGTGAAATAATATAGGGACATGCGATTGGTTTTGAATGAAACCATTTTTATCTAAAAAGATGAAATGCTCGGGGGCTATAAAGCCAGTGAGCAGAGTCTTTTTAATGTACTCCTCATTGTGGTAAAATATATGTGATATTAAACCATTTTCTGGAGTTTTTAGTGCTCTATCATAGTGATCTCGAACTAATTTTAAAATAAAATTATCGATTCTTATGATTTTGGATTCCTTGTACAAGTATTTATTGGAATAAAAATGCTTGTAGTCGGATTCAGGCTTTCGGTGTTTGTTAATACATACTCTTATGCACTTTCTTTCAAACTTACGTATTTTTTCCATTAGGCTTCCACTTATGTTGTACCATATGGGTGCACCATATGTAAGTGTTGGCCTTATTAATGTTTGGTAACATATTATTTTAACCCGATTGCTTATGTTTTTGTTATAGAACAGGTTTTTGGCTGCCATAAATGCTTTGTTACCTTTAAGAACTGTATATTTTATATGCTCGATGAAGTTCAAATTACGATGTAAATGAACTCCGAGATATTTGACAACTTTACTGTTTTTTAGAGTTAAATTTGGAGATTTTATAGAGAAATTTTTCCAATTTTTTCTAATGTCTGAACTTGTTTTATCAACCGTATTACGAAATAATATGGTTTCACATTTATTAAAGTTCATTTTTAATATCCAAACTTTACAATAATCCAACACGGTATTGAACATATTTTGTAATTTGGTTTGAATGCTATTTACGGTGTCATTCGCGGAATAAATTATTATATCATCCGCGAAAGCTAGTGTATAATCATTGCCTTTAAATCTATCTAATAAAAATAACAGGTCTGAGATATAAATCGAAAACAGCGTTGGTGCGTTGACTATACCCTGTTGAAGTCCATTTTCGATATAGAATGTTTTATGTGTCGTATTTGCCTTACTAATAATTTGAAAAGAATTATTATATAACATACCATGAATTATAGAAATCAGATACTTAGGAAGTTTATATTTTATAAGCTTGTAAATCAAGCCATCTAGCCACACAGTATTAAAAGCTTTCTCTAAATCAATTAGACAAGCGCCAACAGCAAATTTTTTATTAATAAACCAACAAATGTCTGATGTAAGTTTGTTTATCGTATGTATGGTACTATGCTTATATCTAAAGCCAAATTGGTTCTGTGGTATTAGATTATTTTTTTTAACAAATTTTGAAATTTTATCGTTGATAATAGTTTCATAAACTTTGCTTATGTTAGGCATTAAACTTATAGGCCTATAATTATTTGGATTAGTTGGATCTTTGCCTGGTTTTTTTAGCAATATTGTTTTCGAAGTTTTCCATATATTTGGAAAATACGAATTGTTAATTGCATTGTTAAAAATTATAACATATTTATTTATTATAAAATTACTTAAATTTTTAAGTACCACATTTGGTATATTATCGTTTCCACAAGAAATTTTATTTTTTAAGGTTTTAAGCTTTGCTGTAATTTCTTCTTGGTTTGTGAATTTGCTATTTTCGCCGTATTGATTAGATGATTTATTTATATTGGAAAATGTGGATAAAGTGATATTATTGGATCTTAATTGTTCCACATTACTTTTAAATTGTTGGACTTTGTTTTCTACTATAGTGTGAAATCTGCTGTTAATTGGAATATTTATTTTATGAGTTTGTTCTAAGTGAGAGCCCATGAAATTATAAATATGTGTTGAGTCTTGTAAAATAAATTTGTTTGAATTAGTTTTTTTAAGGTTGTTGATGTTAATGTTATTTTGTGTTAAAAGATGATTATCATTTGGATCGATATGAAGGTTTGTGATTTGGTTATATTTATTTTTTCGAAAAATTTTATTGATTTGTGGGAACATATTGTTTTGTGGAGAAATGTTTTGAAGCCGGTTTTTGTAATAACTATTTATTTCAATTTTAATTTGTTGTTTAATTACTTTCCGATTAAAGTTTTATTTGTTCATTACATAAAATATTAACAAAATTTTGCATACTTTTAGGATCATTTTTTTGGGTATATTTAATAAAATGCACTTTCAAACTATATTATTTTCAAATATACCGTTTTGAACAATTTCTATGGGTTATACTTTTTGTAAACGAACTCTGTTCATTCCGCTAGCTCTAAAACGTTTTTTTTTTTGAAAGCGGAGTACCAAATGACTATGTCTCAAAAAAAGTTGGTATTACCAGTTTTCAAAAATTATATATCCTTCATGGTGCATATTATCCTTTAAGAACGAATAGTACGTTTAAGCTGCTCCAAAGTCAGATATAAAGGTTAACATAATGGTAACCGTTTATAGGTCTTTTTCTAATAATCCTTAATGTCCTTTTCGTCTTTTAAGAATAAAGATTTATATACAAAAATATTAAAACAACAAGAAGACTTTTAAATGTTATTTTCGTCCTTAAAGAATAACGGTCAATATACAAAAAAATCAAATACAAGAGGCTTACTTTTAAATGTCCTTTTTTGTCCTTAAAGAATAATATGCGTCATTTGGGCCAATGAGAGTATAACAAACGCTTCAGAATCCTTTAAATAAGGTGAACTTTGCGTTAAAACTGTTCATTTAACATTTAAAAATTAATCACACACTGGTTGTATTAGGAATATTTTAATATTAGTTGATTAAATAAATTTAATATAACTTTTAATAATTTCGAAATAATGAAGTGAGTTTGATTCTTATCAAAGTAATGCTCACTAAGCCAACAGACGATTTATAAAGTCTTCAAAATTCTAAACTTCACCAGCATATATATTTACAATATATACAGTTTAAGCCTGCACTGATTTTTGATGCTTGAGTATTAAATTATACACAGTAATGCAAATTATACCAAAATAGAATAAATGAACAGTTAAATGTTCATGAAATGATATAATAAGCATAGTTAAAAAAACTGCATAACTTTAACGAAAAATTTATAGAACCATATTCTTATGCCACTAATGAGACAACAACAATGGAAGATAAAATATTATTTTAAATAAGTTTTTCAACTATAAAAAAATAAATAAAACCATTAAATAAAAGTCAAAGGATTTAAATAAATTACTTTAAATTGCAGAACATTTATATATGGAAATTTTTGCATACATTTCGAAAAATAAAACACAAAACAATATTTTAAAGAAAAGATTGTATTTAAAGTTTTACGAATGATAAATAAAACAAAAAAAAAACTTAAAACAATATTAAATAATATTATGCATTTTGAAGTTTTTGTGCATGTTTCAGAGTTTTTTTTTTGAAATACAGCAATAAAAAAAATAAATTTTAAAAACAAAAAAATAAACAACACAAAATAAAACAATATAAAAGTCAAAACGCCCTAAACATAACTTTGTCCCATTAATACATCATAAAACATGTATTTCAGGATGCAAAAATAACAACAATAATTCTTTAGTATACAAATTGTACATATTTATTACATTAGCAACACTTTGTACATATGTCTAAAGCAGTGTTATAATTTTTTTTACATTATTTAAAATATTTACAAAATTTGCATACTTTTAGGATTTTTCTTTAGGAAGGATATAAATAAGAGTTTAATTTTAAATTTCTGCAGGAATAAAAAGTTGTGTGTATAGGTTTTTTTTTAATAAAAGAAGACTAAGATAATAGAAAATCTAGTAATTAACAAGTTCATATTTAGATTCAAGGCAAATAATATATACTTATTTATCATTTAGTAAATCTATCTAAAGCCTCAGTCTTATATTTTTTTTATATTTTTTAAAATAATTAAAATATTTGCATACTTTTAGGATCCTTCTTAATTCTAAATTCTGTATGAATAAAAAGTTCTTTATAAAGTTTTTTTTTAAAGATAGACCAAGATTATAGATAGTATAGTAAATAGCATGTTAATATTTAGATTCAAGGCAAATAAAGTAAAGTTTGGTTATAATAGTCTTCTCTGACAATATATTCGTTAATAAACACGTTTTTTAAAATATAAGTTGTAAGAAATATTTTTTGTAAAATTTTTTTATATATTTTAAATTTTTAAAGTTTTACTTAAATCTGATAGTTATTGTATCTCTTAGCACAACTTTTCTCTACAATAAATATTTAAAGAAAATGTGACCACAAGTATAACAACAGATATATTAAGAAAAGTATTATTAAGCACATACCATGCTATTATTACATTTTCAGTGTCATAAAATTTCAACAATAAACTTAAACAACTTTAAATTTTAAAATTTTGAACATAGAAAAAAATATGTATTGAAAATTCTTGAACGTGATTAATTGTATCTGTATATTGTACACAATAGTTCATTTTGTAAAATTTAACATTCAGTTCCTGTATGTTGTATTTTAAAAACATAAAAACTATTAATGGACGGTTGTGTTCCGGAATATAGCAGATACTAAGCAATATACAAAATTTTTAAACATTTTTAAATTTTAAAGTAAAATGAGAATTTTATTTTAGAAAATTTAATGGCGAATTTAATATATTTTAGTTTAAAACTTCTCAACAACCCCATTTTTAGTTAAAAAACATAATTTAAATTTTAGTTTGGTTGAATTTTCGAATTTGGTAAGTTAAGATAAAGTTACAAAATTGAAGTTGGTCTTATAATTGGAAAACTCTTAAAGTATACTCCAAGCTTTTAACAACTTTCATAAAACGAATGTAATTTATATTATTGGAACTTTTTTTCGATTGCTTTAGAATATTTTGCCGTGACTCAATTCCATGGCCCTACTGCACCAACAACTTATCTAAGTTATCACTAATCTGAACTAATCTATTGCACCAACAACTTATTCAAGTTATCCCTAATGAAATAATCATTTTTTGCACTAGAACAATTTTTTACGCAAACAAGTGAAGTTTTAAGATTATTAAAAAACACTCACTTACAAAAAAATATCATTATTTGATTAGTGATAAGTTATTGGTGGCAATAGGACCCAGGACAAGAAACAATATTTATTATAACATTACTATTTAGTATTATATGAAAAATATTTTATTTTATATTTTATTATAAAATATTGTATTTTCAAGGGTTGAATGGAAAACCCAAAAGGTTTAAGTTGACTTGTCTCTTGAATTTTCCTAAATTATAAGTATTAAGAAACGCATAAGTTGGTAATGCATTCCACAATTTGGCTATTTATAAAAGAGTTCCTATATTTCAGAGTTCTAGTTCGAAAAAGCTTTACAGGATATATATGTGTCTGAGCTGCTAAGCATGTACAATTAGTTCAATTTAGACTCCTTCGCATCTTAAAAGGAAATGCAGGATACAATCCCTTAAAATATTGCATACGATAAAGGATATCAAGTAAATAAATAAATAAATATTAAGATACTATTAATCCTTCAACAAAAATACTTCTATGATTTAAATCCTTCGGAAAAACTATTTTATTATTATTTAGTAATAAATTGAATATCTAACGGACTGACTGTTACATTTAGTTTAAGATATTTTTTAAATCCTTTTTTTCCAAAAAGAAGTGAAAAATAGCACACAACATAACAAAAACTAAACTAAAACGAATACACCTTAAACCATTTTTCCATCTGACACACTGATGTGATTTATTATAAAGTGCATATAAAACTGAAAATAGATGATTTAAAACTTAAAAAGTACACCTCCAAAAAATGTTATTTTTTAAAAAGTTTGCGCAACACCTTAACCAAATTCTAAAATAAAATTAGTTTTTCATTTTATTTTTCTTTTTTTTTTTTTTTAATTTTCTTTTAAAATAAATGAGTTTCGTGCTCATTTTAGACTTTTTTGATATATTTAAAAGTAATTTATTGTTACAAAATGTAAAATATATATACATTTTTTTTTTGAGTTAAATGTTATGGAAAATTTCACTTCTTTTTCGAAATTTAAAAAGAAGTGTAAAAAAGAAATAAATGGTAGAAAATTAAGGTGATATTTTTTGAATATTATACGAGTATGTAAAAAAAGAGAAACGGAAGTGATTTGAGTATTTTGAAGTTCTAAAGTTGTATTTTTATTTTTTAGAAAAGTCAAATCCTTTCAGTTATTTTTTATTTTACTTAAATATGTTTAAATAATTTATTTAGTATTTTTCCAAAAAATGTATAGTTAATATATATATTAGAAAATTTAAATATTGCTTATTCAAGTTTGATTTATTGTTAGATAACACAAAGAATTTTCTTCAAAATTAAATAAATTATTTTAAAATAATATAAATTTTCAAAATAAATTAAGATAGGAAATATTTTAAAAATAGGTTATGAAGTTAATCAGATAACTAGTTAATATTACATCATTTTAATTTAACTTGATAGTAACGTGTATAATTTAAGATTAAACTTATGTGTATTATAATTTAAAATACATGGTGGTACAAAAGTCATAAAAAAATTAACTTTGTATGATTTAAGTTCTAGTTATGAAAAATAATGTCAGATAAATTATCACCTAATTATTAGCTAATTGACATGCTAATTACTAGACTATCTATAATATCGGTTTATTTGTAAAAAAAAACTTTATATACAATTTTTCATTCATAAAGAATAATATATAACTCTTATTTATGTCCTTTCTAAAGAAGGATCCTAAAAGTATGCAAATTTTGTAAATATTTTAAATAATGTAAAAAATAGTTTAATGCTGAGACTCTAGACATATATACTGATCAATGCGAAATGGGGCTCTCAAATGGGTGTTTTGGATAACAGCACGCAAAGTATAACGCTTTATATTTGTCCTATTCACAGTTTTAATATTGTCTAATAGCTTGTCTATTGTTTGAGGGTTTTTCACATACACTTGTTGCTTGAGATGACCCCATAGGAAAAAATCTGATGCAGTTAAAATTGAATCCTGAATTTATTGACATAATTTGGTCATTAAAAATTTCACCTAGAAGAGTAATTGTGGCATGGCCCGAATATTCTGTTGCTCCATATTGTTAGAACTAATTGTAGGAAGCTACAGAGCGCATAAAATTATTAATCATAGTACGATACCTGTTCCCATATACTGTCAGAGCATTATAAACTTTATTCCTAAAGAAGTATGGGACCCAATAACTCTTTATGATGCCACATCAAAGCATTGAAATCAATTTTTTAAAACCAAACTTTAGTATACCTTTAATACGAATGCACAGTTAGATTTTGAGGACGTAAATTTGGAAAGAAAACTTTAGGAATTAGGCATTAATTGTGTTTTTTTTATTTACAAGACGCGTTCGTCCCATAAAAAACAAGAAGCGTTCGTCCCTTTTAGGTATCCATAAAACAGAGTAAGTGACCAGACTGTACGTCGCTAGCTAAGTCATTATGAGTGTTATTAATAGAACTTAAATATATATATTCTATTTATATTAATCCATTCATGATTTATAGAAACTATAGATAACAGGGTTACAAAACATAATCTGGAGCTAAACATTTGTGAATACTTAACATTACACAATATTTTATTGTACTTCTATAACTTCAAAGTTACTAAAACATTTTTACAAAATTCAAAAAGTGAAGTAACAATTTAATTATCTGCTATTGCTTTTTTAAATTTTATAAATAAGTACAAGAGGATTTCCCTCATGATATCAATGATAAATTAAAATTTTTATTAAATCACATTCTACTTTAGTTCTAATAAATTTCAAGTTAAAATTTAATAGAAAGAGGCCTTTAATTTTTAGTTGAGTTATTTTAATTCAGTTAGTAATTTATTCAACTCTGAAAAAAACAATAAGATATCAAATTAAATCCATTATTGTGAATGACATCCTAAATAATATAAATTTATTCAAAATGAAAATTAATTTTTTTTTTGCTTAAAAAAACATATTTTCCAGTAGATTAACTTAATTACTGAATATATTTCCTATATTATTTATTTATATTTAATAAAAATATTTTTTAATAAAAAATACAAATAAGTATTTTTTAAATAAATTTAAATAATTTTGATATAGGAAAACATTAATTCTAAATTGATATGACAGGAATAAAATTTCACTAAACATTTAAATTTTTAATAATGTTTATAAACAATTTTGACATTCTAAATTATTTATATTTTAAAATATTATATTAAATAATTTATTTAATTCAAAAATTCTATTTTAATTGTTATATATAAAAATTTTTTAATATTTAATTAATAAATTTATCTATAGTATTTAATTGTTTTTTTTTTTATTTTTCATTACAGGTAAATTTTAATTGACATTTAAAAAACACATTGACATTGTTGAATATTTAATTGCATACTTTAAGGTAACTTTTTAAAATATCAATATTAAATGGTTTAAATGATATATTTGTATATATTATCTATTTTAATTATTATTTAATTGAACTTTGATCTTGTTTTCTTTTTGGAAATGTTAATTAATTCTAGGTGTTACAATTTTGTTAATTTTAAATATCTCCAAATTAAATATCGAGAGACAAAATGATTAAAAATAAATACAAAAATACATTTTCTTAATAATTTGTATATACGATCTAAATTTATATTTGGCATTTTCAAATAATACTACAATGCTATAAAATTCAACTAATCTTAAATACATTATACATATATAATGTATAAATATTATATACATATATGTGATTTTATATACTTAAAATTACTTTTAAAATGTCAATTAAATTATTTAATTGTGTGTTTAAATAAATTGAACGTGATTTAAATTGAAAATGTCAAATGAAAAACAAAAAACGTTTTAAGCTATTTTTAATTTTATTAATTTTCAATTCCTAAAATAAAATATTTAAGTGTAGGTATTTTTATTTTTACTTTGACAGGTGTCGCCCCACACTTTTTTAAGAAAATTTTGGAAAATGAAAATGGAAAATAGACAAAACAGACTTTTTGGAATACAATCACTAAGATTTTTAAGTTTTGTAAGACTTAAAGAAAACGTGATTTTAATTTAGGAAATTATTTAAAAAAAATATTGAGCTGCTCCAACTGAGTTAAAACTTCACAGGATGTCTTTAATATTATTTTATTTATAAATTTGGGCAATTTTATTAATTAATTTACCGAATTTATATTCTTTTATTGTCTTTGCAACATTTAATCCAAGTTGGAACGTGTAGATTAGCTTTATTGTTTTATAAATATTGTGAATGATAGACAAAGGTATACTTAAATTCGCTTCAAATTGAGTTTATTATTTATGAACTTTGTAAGTGTACGAATTGGATTAGCTTTGTATACAATATTTGCATATATATATTTTGAATAAAAACCGATGGTGGCTACAAATTAATTAGACTCTGGCGTTATTAATTAAAATAATTTTATGTATGTATGTGTACATATTTTAATTAAAATAAGGTTAATTAATAAAAAACAAATCCAAAACCATAGATTAAACTTTAGGAACTTTAGGATTATTAAAATTCTAAATCCACTTAAAAAATTTTTATGTAAAAAAACCCACACAAACAAAAAAAAAATAATTTAATTATCAATTTTCATTCTTAAAATTCACTAATTTTACCAGGCGCCCAGAATCGAATTTTATCAGAAAGCAAATTTTCTTAATTTACTTTTTCTTTAAGTTTGTGTCTCGGATAAGTTTTAGTAAATAGATGTCGCTCCAATTTAAATTTACTATATAAGTATACAATGTGAAATTCGACAATAGATGACACTACTAATATCATTATTTACAGCGAATTGCATACTATTAGGCGACATCATTTTTATTTCATCCTAAAAATATGCAAATGTCAAAATCAATTTTTTAACTATTTTGCTTGCTATATTTTCATGTGCTCCTAGTATTTTCTTTCAAAAAATCTAAATTTTTTCTTTGAAAATTTAAAAATTTGTCACAATGTTGTTGTTTTTTTTTGGAAATTCAAGTTGGAAAGAGCAGCTTATCATGTATGTATAATGAAATAAATAGTTACTTTTATCTTTCTTTAGTTCAAAAAGAAGCTACGAGAAGAACTTGTTTTAAAGATTTAATTAATATAATCTAAAGTCATTCCATAAGTATTGAATATAATTCAGAATATATATGTATACCCCAGATTTCGGGGAGTTTTTTTTAATAACAGTTTTTGAATTTTAAAACTTCTATCGTGCAAACATAAAATCGATGTTACTAGATTTTTATGTTTCAAAACAAATTTCAATTTTAAAAAATAAATATTTAGAATTTCGACAAAATTTAAATTAAAAAAAAAACTATTTAATAAAAAAATAATATTTATATATTGTATATATATATTTACTTTTAAAATTAAGTAAAAATAATGACGTGGTTATATGTATGCCTGAATTGACTTGATTCATTTACCTTGAATATTATTTTTAAACATTTTAAAGTAAATTAAAATCAATTCAATTTAATTTTTGTTTTTCGTTTATTTTTATCCATTTTCAACTTTTTGTCAGTTTATTTTAATACCTTCAGTTTTTTTTTTTATATCTTCAACCACTTATTGAATTTTATCTACATTTTATTTTAAGTTTTTGGTTGTTTTTTTTTTCATTTTTTAATGTAAAATGTAAAATAAAGGTGTGTTATCTGTCTGTTTCACTTATATCTAGATAGATATGCTTAAATATATGCAAAATTTTATACACACCTTTAAAATAATATTATTTTTATACAAAAATCATTAATTCTAATATGATTTCAAATGGTAAGAAATTGTGTATGAGAAAGAGACATGAAATTGTGAAAATAAAAAAATATTTTAAATTTTTTTAAGTTAGAGGAAAAGTATTATACTCGTTCAGTAATTTGATCCTAAAAATATTATGTGTTTCTATGGTTACCTTAGAACATTAGTATTGTAGAACAAGTTCAGTTCCAGCCAGTAGTTTTAAAATTAAATTCTCATATAAAATATAAAACTAATTTATGGGAGCCCACCATAATCTCAGTTTAGTGAATCCCTTTTATAGAATTTCGCATTTTTTAAAAATCTGGTATTAGAAAACATCTTCTAGAATCTAGAGCATTTCGATTTTAAAAAATCTAGTTTCTTATTCAAAAATCTCGTTTTTTTAAAAAAAAACCTAGATTTTAAGGATTTAAGAGTTGGGGACAAGATCAGGGATAAAAAATTATCTTAAACGAGTTTTTATCCTTAATATAGCTCCTTAATCCTTAACTTATAATACCAAAGTGTCGTTTTAAGTTCAAATTAAAGCTGTCGTGCATTTAAAAACAACTTTTCTAAGTTAATATTTAATTTTTGATGTGGGAGCTCATTAGACTCATGCCGAATCAAACTTACTTCCTCCTTACTTTAACAAAAAGTTTTATTTTAAAGCTTAATTTAGATTTTAGACAGATTTACTTAGGTTCGAATCATTAACATCATTTTATTTGTAAATATACATATGGAAAAGTCAAAGACTAACACTCCCAATTCAGTTTTCTATTTTATTTTTTTAAAAAAATTTACAAGTCAAAAATCAGAAGTAAATAATCAGAAGCACATAAGTTTTAAAAATATATATGGATATATATTTAGTTTGTCTACTGTCATGAATCATGATGTGCTCTAGGGATATGAAAATGTCATGTGAAAGATTTCAATCAATCTTCTATATCTCCGTAGTATTTTTTTTTTATTATTATTTATTTCGAATTGCATAGACATTGAAGGTGACTGTAGAAACAAATATTTTACTGATTTTTAGTACATTCATTTTAAAATTATGCTTATTAGATTCTATGGGTCCGTTTTTTTATTTTCAAAACTTAATACTCAGTCTAAATACGTTTAAGTTTAGATTTCTAAAAGAAAAGACAAGGTATACAGGAACACAAGTAGTATAACATAAGTTTAGACGTCGTTGCACGAAAAAAGTCCCCAAAATCAAAATGAAAGAAGTTTCTAATTTTGGGACTTTAAAAGGGACTTTTTGGGACTTAATCTCTGGGGCTTTTCAAAAACATCAATATTACATTGAAATTTAAACTATGCAGAGTCAAACGACCCACAGCTAAAAGGTCCATTGGAACAACAGAAAAAATAATGGCGTCTAAGAAATTTGAATTCAAAATCAGGGTTGTACGTCTTTTACAGATTAATTATTATGAATTTGCAAAATTCTAATGGAGGAGAACTTAGAGTTAGATTCACAGTCAGAGTATTCCCAAAATCAGGATATTAATCCAATTCTAAAATACTTCCCAATTCAAAATCTCGCATATTCATTTATAATAAATATAGTGCAAAAGTCATATAATCCCGATTTTGAATTAAACTCTGAGCTACTTCCCATGGGACCCTCCCATGAAACGTCTAGCCCTGAGACTTCATGAGGCTTTTATCATACAGCCTTTACAAGTGACACCAAAAACCCAGTTTAAAACCGTATATTTTCTGTATATTTATAAAAAATAACGGTAAATTCCTGCATTTTTCTTTTACCGTTATAAAAAATTTCCTTATAAAAATCCATAGTTTTAGATACTTTCTTGTTTTTTTAGATTTATTTGTTTTAATAAAGATATAAAAATATTTTTTTACACTTATTTTTTATTTTTGTTTTTTTATTTGCTTTAACACTAATTGGTTAAAAAGCAAATGGCGTTGGTTGAAATGTTTTTTTTTTTTTTTAGAGAAATAAAAATGCTAATGTCCAGATAAAATTAATGGATTACGATTAAAAGAAAAATAAAATATATTGTTTTGGGAATTACTCTTAAAAAATAAATGTATATTGTATATATATAAATATATAAAGTTTTGAATACATTATAAAGCAACTTGTTTTACTGTATTTTAATGAATAGTATTTTAAATTTTAATTTGATTTTAATCTCAAATGTATAATTTTAGATTCAGTTTTGTTTTTTTTTTTAATTTAAATAAGGTAATTAGCAAGAAATATTAATTGTTTTTTATGTACTTAATATTAATTATAATTAGAAATTATTCATAAGAGTCTAAAAATTGGAATACGCAGAGCTATAATTCATCTTAAAAATATAAGATTAATTGAAAAAAAACTATACAATATTTTAATTAAGATATTTTATTCAAATGTTGACTATTATAATTCCAAAAAATAATTAATATTTCTCACTTTATAAAATTTTAATTAGAGATACAATTCTTGGGCATTGAATTTACTAGCAGTTGAGGATCTTCAGCTTTAAATTATTAGAAGACTTTGCTTCAAAAATAATTTATATCTTCCATTTCATAATTAAAATTTTTCATAGCTTCCAAGATTGATTTAAATCTATCAATTAAAATATCTTAAAGTCAAATAATGTGACATAGTTATAAATCAATTATAAAAATATTTTGAAATTCAATCATATAAAAAATCTTTTAATTGAAAAACATGCATCACTTACGAGTAAATTAGTTTAATTGAAAATAAAATACACAAAATTTCAAAAGAATTTATATAATAATAATATTTCATAATATTTTAAATAATTTTAATATTTTCTTTTTATAAAATTCACATAAAATTTTAATAATAATTAAATAAATTAAGAGGAAATATGTTGATAAACAATCATAATATCATTACACCCCCTAAAAGTATGCAATTTTCCTTGAAGGTTTATTTTTTTTTTATTTTTTCTTATTTTTATTTAATATAATTTGTAACTTTATAAACACACCAAATTACTTTTATTAATATAAATAAATGAAGTATAAATAATTTATAATAAATATTAATAGTAAAAATATATATATATATAAATATATATATACAAAAAGAAAAAAAAAAATGGAAAAATCTTTTTATAATAAACAATAATAAATTTTAAACATCCCATGAGCTCATTCATATTTCTCAAATTAATTCTCTTTAGATTTCATATTGTATATTATATATGAAAATTCGATTATTTATTACCTTTGTATATATACATTTTTGTATTAAGAAACATATATATACAAATATATAATATAAATTTGTGTATTCTTCAAAAAAATATATGTATATTATAAATACAATTTTCTTTTATATTATACAAAAAAAAAAATAATATTGTTTTAAAAGATTCATTTTATCTACAGTTGAATACTAAACTAATTGAATAGTTATTTTTAATTATAGTATTTTTCACCTTTAATAATCTTAATTCAAAGGTGAGATACAAAAGAGAAGGTTCTACAATATTTTTAATATCAATATAATGGGGTTGTTAAAAAATTTTAGGGATTCTTAAAATATTATGCAGCTTTGTAATCTACGAATCTATTTTAGTAAATTAAATTTAACTGATTCATCTTAAAAATTAAAATCTTATATCAATTTTATAAAATATCTGTACATGATTTTTATAAAATTACTATGTTTAAAACTTCAAAAATTGATCAGGACAATGGAAAACTGTCGGGAAAATCATAAAATTTTCGATAGTTCTTTTATTATATATGCAGAATAAAATACTTGGAATTACTTTAATAAACTTAGTTCAGAAAATGTGATTGAGCGGAGCGGGGCTCCTTCTTCTACATTTAAGTCATAAAGCTTCAAAGAAATAACACTTCCAATATTTATTTATTGCACAATAAAGTAATTATTTAAACATAAATCCTCACTCACAATCAGGACTACCTCCATTTAATAATTTGAGTTCTAAGCTATATTATGTAAAGTGCATATATGAAAAACAATATTACAAATACAAAAATTTATTTAAGATATTTTTACCAAAGACTGTTTTTTTTATATATATTTATATACTATATATATAAAAAAAATAAATACTCGTTAAAAATAATGAAAAGAATGAGTATTACGATAAAAAAAAAACAATATTTCATATTAAATAAAGCAGTAAAATATGAAAATTTAGAGGAAAGAAGAAAATATTTATATGACAAATAGCATAAAGTGTAAGAACACCAACAACAACTACAACAACTGCAAAATAAAGGAACAAGAAATTGTTATATGATAAACAATGAAATATTAAATTTATATTTCATTTCATTAAACATAATATTTATAATACAATGGCTGGAGTAAACATGAGAAAAATTATATAAAAAAAAGCCCATATTATTGGAAAAATTTTCTTAACGGTAGGATTAAATTCAGAAATAACTGTTTTGTTTTTTTTTTTTAATATTGACTACCGCTGTTTACTTTATTACCATTGTCTAAAAAAAATCATTTACATTGTTATATCACATTTTATATATATGTTTAAATTGTTTGCCATGGTATTACAAAGTATAAATAAATTTTAAGAAGATCTAATCCTTTTGAATACCGTTTTTTAAGAGGGAAGGGTCTGAATATTTCCCATGTTAATTAATAGTTTTCAATAGCAATAGTTTTATTAGATTCGATTTTTATAGTTGGTTCAATACTTAGAAATACTATAAAATTTTGCGGATTAATGCAAAAGTATTTCTACCATCAAGATGTTAAAATAATATTCTAGAAATATCTAAATATTTTAGAAGCCCAACAACAGTGATGTTAAAATTAATTAAAATAATATTACGCCTAAAGTAATAAATAAAATACAGCCTTACCACAAAACATTATTAGATAATTTATTAATTAGATAATTATTAGATAATTAAACCCATTCTTATTGTTTAAATGTCTTTTATAGTCTAGTCTTTAAATTAATTTTTTAATTTATTACAAGATTTTTTTTATAAACTAATAAACAATTTTCTTTTTAGAAAAAAAAAACAAAAAATATATAAGAATATTAATAAAGCTACCATAATTTGATATTACACGATCTCAGGTGTTTTTAATTTTAATTAAAAACTTAAATTGCCAATATAAATGGGGAGAAAGTCTTGAAATGTCTAATATTTTTTTTATAAAAAAAAAACCTTGACAGAGAAAAAAAAATGTTAAAATTTCCATGTACAAGGTTAAATTCCTATTCATTTTAAAAAAACCAAATTAAAAATTTTCCAAACGCCTAAAAGTATGCAATTCAGTTAAAATAATAAATAAAAAGAATTTAACTCATGGAAATTTGATAATAATTTTATTCATTGTGTTTTTGGAATAAATATTTGAATAAATTTTAGAAAATTCCCAGATCCCGACCTTAAATTTTAAGAATTTTGAGATTGTTAATTAATTGTATAGTAAATTATCCTTAAACTTTTCTCTACATCCTGTTCATATAATATTTCAATGAGTATTATACTTATAAGAATATAATTGTTTTTGAAAAACTTTTTTAATAATTATCAATAAGATAATATTAACTTAATATTTTTTTTTCTATTAATATTCCTGTTCCCTGAAACATATATTTAAAGAAACTCTGGATTACAAACATGTTTTTCACGCTTATAACAAAGATAATCTAAATAAATTTTTTACAAAAAAATATTTAAAAAATGATAATATAACGTCTATTGAATAAGGTAAAAATTTATAATACTACCTGTGAACATATGTATATATTGTACAAATATAAATGTATATATAAAGGTATATATTATCTAACCAATTCTGATCACGTTTTTTTAACATCTTGTATTTTAAAAAACAACATTAACATATATAAAAATTTCCTTGTACTCATATTAATTTTCTTTCCCCGTTTGCCCCCTCAACTAATTTTTTCACCATTTCTACCACTTTTATTGTGGTGAAATTGTATATATATTGTAATATAATATGAATTACACGTTGAATTTTATCTACATTTTCCGTTCTCTTTCTCTTTATTTAAAATGAAATATATATATAATTTTAACATACATATATATATTCATATATATAATTTTATAAAAGGATTTTAAAAAAGGAAAGAAAATTTTCTTGTGCAATAACAAAATAAAAAAAAAAGGGGAAAAAAAAAGAAAGAAGGACAATTGTTTATTTAAGATAAGAATCCCCTTGTATACATACATATTGAAGAGTTGAGTTAACTTAAAATGTTTTACTTTACTGGTTTTTGAAAAACAACAACAACAACAACAACAACTACAACAAAATAAGTTATAAAATTTAATGTTCAGTTTATAAAAGTTCATATATGTGAACACATATGATATTTAAAATAAAAAAAACAAGATTTTTTTTTACATGCGTGTCATTTTATTCTATTATTTTTCTATTTTTTTTGCTTCGTTGGATATTTTCCAATTTTCCTTTTCCTTTTTTCATTTTCCATTTGAAGATAATAAAGAGACACGAAAAACAACAAAATAAAAACGCACGCACGAACCACACGATAATAAGATAAAATAAAATTAGAATATCTTAGATAAAATATTTAAAATAAACCATGATTGATTATTAGTTTTGTTAAATTTTTTATAGTCTTCCATATGAGTATTCTTGATTTTCCATATATTAAAAATTTAATTGTTATAATAAAATCTTGAAAAAAATGTGGGTTTAAATGTTAAAATGAAATTAGTTAAACCAATGATATGGAAACTTATTTATTTAACACTTAAAAATCACGTATACTAGTAGAAAAAATTTTATGAGTAGATTCACTTAACATGACCCTAATTTTGTGCTCATTGGTGATAAATTTTAATTATGTATATATATTATGTGATTTTTAAACATATTTGTTTAAGTGATTGGTACTTGGTTGTAATTTAGCCAATATTGTATATTTTGCACAATTTTTTTTAAAACGGTCTGTTGTTTGATAAAGACCTTCAAATAAATGTATTCTAGAATTCATTGTAATAAATCTGCATACATTATTTTAATTATATTAAGTTCAATATAATATTATCAATATATGGAAATATATCTTTATTATCGTTTGATGGTAATTCATTTGGCTCCATTTCATTTATCCAGAGTATTTGAATATCTAGTTAAATAATAAACAATCAGATATTAATACAGGCAAATGTTACAGTCTTCAAATAGTGAACCTGCTAATATGAATTAAGTTCGTGTCCTTAAGACTTTTGTACAGCAAATTTTTCAAATTCGTAGTGGAGAGTTGGGTTGGGGTCGAAATCTCAGTTTAGTAATATCGGTTCAGAAAATTGCGTTTTTAGAAAATCGCGTTTTAAAAAAATTGCGTTTTAGAAAATCGCATTTTTGAAAATCACATCCTTTAAAAACGCCGTTATTTTTAAAAAAGCGATATTTTTCAATAAAAAATTATTTTCTAAATGAGATTTTCTACTATGAAAATTTCAAAAGACGCGGAATTTTTTAAGAACGACAAAGAAGGAATGCAAAACCATAAAATTTTCATTAGTTTTATAAGAAATAAATTGTTTAGAAATAATTTTTAATGAATGTGAAACTATTAATAGTTTCGGAATAATTAAAAATTTTTTGAAAATAGCTGGGATTTCCTTTTGGTTCCCATTGATTTCAATTTAGTTCTTTGATTAAAAAAAAAAGCTGACAGCATTATGATACTAAATTTCATTAATTTCATTTGACTAGCTTTTGAATTTACATACAAATTTATAAAAATTGCCTACCAAGGTTAAATCATTGCCTATACTAATCTTAAATCAAACTCGAAAATGCATCTAAACTATAATTTCACCGAATTTTTGCAAATCAAATAAGTTAAAATTTAAATCCGCCGGTTTTTAAGTCAAATAAGTCCTATAATTTTCAAATCATAATTTTAGTAAAAGTTTATATTTACTTTTTTTTTGAATCATGTCACACTAACTCCAATTTGATTTGAAAAATTGTACTTATTTGATTTGAAAATCGGCGGATTAAATATAGGCCTCCATATACTTTTGTGAAGTTCTGAACTATTTTTCATCCATTTTCCTTATTCAAAATATCTTTATTTGATGATTAACGTTCTAAAAAACTCAAAATTTTCTTATTTAAGCATGAAAATTTAATTATCTTAGTTCTAATAAACAAAATTAAAGATCCTTTAAACTGCAAAAATTTATTTCTACTTAATAAATTTTATGCCATATTCAAATTCAAACCAATTTGTAATTAAATAACAAACAAATAATTCTTTAACAAAAATATAAAAATTTTCCATTCATCTAACTTCCGAATATTAGATATTCCTATCTATTTGTCTCTTATTCTTAATTTAAAATTATAAGAAAATTTGTATATGAAAGAATGAAACAAAAAATAAAAAAATAAAATGATTATCCTTCATGAATATTAATAATGGGTAATCATTACATTCAAATTTATTCATAATTTTTTTCTTTTGTTTTTCTTATTTTTCTTTTTGAAATTAAGGATCTCTTCATTTCAGTTCAATAATTATGTAAATTTTCACTTTTTACCATGGATTTTTAATTTTCACATAGAATATATTTATATACAGTATCGCTCATAACTATAGCACCCCCTATATAAAAATATCAAATAATAATAATAAATTAAAAATTTTCACTGTTATATTGGTCAAAAATTAAAAAAATATATTTTATTTTTAAGTTTTTTTATTACTAATTTATTTTATATTAAAATTTAAATCAACAATTCGTAAAAACAATTAAACAAAATTAAAGAAAAACAAAAATTACGTTCACATATAAAAATATTGAGTTCAAAACTAAAGCACCCCCCTGTAAAAATATTATAAAAATATTTAAAATACCGCTGTTTTTATAGATTTTAGCAAATTTAAGTTAAAAAATAAAGTTAATATTTTGTCCAACATCCATTGTTTTTGATTACGGCAGCCAGTCTTTTGTAAATTGAAGAAATAAAATTATTTTATCATACTTGACGATACGTTGTGCCATTTCTCTTTTATTACGTTAAACAACCTACTTTTATTGAAACAGTCTCTTCGATTTAGGCACTGATCTACTATTTCCCACAAGTTTTCTATGGTATTAAAATCCGGAGATTGTGGAGGCCACTCGGAAACCTGAATTTTATTTACTTGAAACCAGTTTTTCACCACATAACTTCTATTTTTTGGGTCATTATCTTGTTGATATCGCCATTTCAATGGCATTTCTTCTTCAGAATGTGGGAGCATTACGTTAAATAAAATATCGACAGACACAAAACGATCTATTATTTGTTCTACGTGATGAATTGGTCCAATACCGAACCCAGGAAAACAACCCGAGACCATAATATTTCCACCACCGAATTTTACTGTAGGCACGCAATATTTAGGGTGTAATCTTTGCTCTTTTGGACGTGGTGCATGTCTTATACCATCTGATTTCATTTCAAATTTCGATTCATCTGAAAAGGAAACAGTGTTCCATTTTGAAATATTCCAATTCAGATGTTCTTTAGCAAATTTTAATCTAGTTCTTCGATTTTTTCTAAAATATAAGATTTTCCCGCTAAACGATAACTCCGCAAATTAAAATCTAAAACACTTCTTTTAATAGAGTTGTCACTAATGTTGTAATTCAAATGTTTTCGGATATCACGCGAAGATATTGAAGGAACCTTTTGATCATTTTATGGTTTTTTTAATGATTTTGTCGTCACTAATAGTTTTTTTTCTATTTCTGCCTCCAGAGTGCTTAAAATCGACATTTTTGGTTTCTTTATATTTTTTGATTAATCTTTACAAAATATTTCTCACTTAATTATAAAATATTTCTCACTTAATTTATGGCGAGATAATCCTGTTTGAAAATCAAACAAATATTCTCGATTTCAATTCATCACAGTATTTATTTTGAGCCATATTATGAGATCTAGTTGTTATTTTTTTAATTTTATGCTCTGCTACTATTTAATAAGGTCTAAATAAACACTTAATTGTAGATATTAATTTTAATTACTATACTATTGTTCTAAGACATAAATTCATTTCTAAAAGTCCTATCAGTTAACTTAATCTATAGAAATAGTGGTATTTTTAATATTTTAAATAGGGGGTGCTTTAGTTTTGAGCTCAATATTTTTATATATGAACGTATGTTTCGTTTTTCTTTTATTTTGTTTATTTGTTTTTACGAATTGTTGATTTAAATTTTAATATAAAATAAATTAGTAATAAAAAAACTTAAAAATAAAATATATTTTTTTACCATTTGACCAATATAACAGTGAAAATTTTTAATTTATTATTATTATTTGATTTTTTATATAGAGGGTGCTATAGTTATGAGCGATACTGTATGTATATATATTCTAATTTTTCTTGCTTCCATTATCTTCAACTAATCTTTAAATAATTCCATGTTTTAATTTAACAAATATAGTACGAATAACCAAATCATTGTCATAGACTGGTAATGAAAAGACAGTAATGTACAAGGTGTTCCAGGAGTAATATAATTTCAGGTGATAACTTGAGAGTTTCAAACAAATTTATCAAAATTTCAATCAAGATAATCTCAAATGGTTTGAATTTGAACTAAACAAGTTCTCCAATGCCCAGAATTCGGAAAATTTTAAAGTTTGTCTCATGTCTTTTCAACTCTAATTTCAAATACGATTAGCCAATGTGTTAAAATGATTGGGATTCACAGTTGTAAGAGTGAGTATCTAGATTTAATAGACTAAGACTTAAAATCCTAAAATTGAAAAATTTTCATCTTGATTTCAATATGATTCAGGTGCAGCTCAACAATGCGTTTAAAATTAGTGGCATTTAATTTTCCTTTAAATATAATTGGGTACATACTCGTATACATAAAACACACAAACATACATAATATACATATCAATTAAAAAATACTAATAGCTCGTAGATACTACGATACTACAATTATTAAAATACTCAATATTATCCTTCATAACTCAAATATAAAAGTGTTGCACTATATTCTCATATATATATATAAATAAAATTGCTCGATTAGAAATAAGTCATTGATAAGCCCTCGTGTAACATAGTTATTTGAAAAGTTAAGTGCATTAACGGTAATAACAGTATTAACGATAATCAAATTTGTTTCCCATTTCATTTTGAGTGTAACACCTATGCAACTTAAAAATTGCCTCAAGTTACTAATCAATATTCTGAAACACCCCGTATTTGAATAGAACAAATATATGAATATTAAATTTATGACATATATATGTTTATATATATATGTGTAGGAATGTTCTTTAAAAAAAATCTTAGATTTAGATAGAAGAAGTTTTCACTTAATTTCAAGAACAAAACAAGATTTTTTATTAGTGCATAGATTTAAGTTCTTATTATTTTGCTTTTTTATAAAAATATACAATTCACGTAAATATGATTAAGCAAAAAGAAAAATGATTATTTAGAAAAAATTATTTCCAAAAAATATTATAATGCCAAGTAATGGTGGAAAAACAAAATGGAAAATATAAAATCCAATGGAAACTGAGAATTTTCCATAGAATTCTATTAATTTAATTAAGTTTGAAAAGATAAAAATTGCAAAATATTAAATAGTGTTGAAAAAATTTTACTTATCATAATGATAAGGATAAGAAACTATTTATATATATATATATATATATATATATATATCTAAGTTTTCGGTAATTTTCTTTTTTTGATCTTTGATTTCAGAATAACAGTTAGTTCATATAATCCAAACTAACAAAACCATTGAATTATTCAGAAGAATGAAACACGATAATATTTTGCTAATCCGAGAAGGGATTTCCTCATTCTAGATTATATTATTTTATATTACATAGAATCATTTATAATAACTAGTACCAATGATTTCAAAAACTTACAAAATAATTTTCCACTAAGGACAAATCCTTAAAATAAGGATATATCTGAGTACTTCTTCAAAACTTTTAATTACTTGTATTATTTAAAAATAAGTTTATCATGGGGTCCTAGATCTAAACATATTCTGTTTATGAATTTTTCAAACTACATTAGTAATTTAGATTCAAAAAAATTTGACAATTTTATTGAAAAAAAATAAAAATAAATATAAATAAAAACTAAATTCAATTGAATAACCATCGATTTCCACTTCATACCATGGTGTTTTTGGTGTTTTGCACTTTTGAATAGTTAAAATAATAAGGTTGAAGAGCACTTCTGCAATACAAGTAAAATATCGTTAAAGTGCTCGTTAAACCTTCTTTTCAATTACAATGTATTGATTATAAATAGAAAATAATATTTATATATAAATTTGTTTTAAAAATTCCATCAATGTTATATAAAAATATTTCATGGATCCTAAAAGTATGCAATATTTTCTAATACATTTTTTGAAATTTAAAAAAACCTTAGGTGGGCCTCAATGGCGCAGTGGTTAAATAACCAATGGTTTAAAAAATAATTGCAGTATCATTTATGATATGTAATATTAATATAAATAAAATAAAATAAATAAAAATACCTTGATGCTATATTGTAAGAATTCGATTACCTTGAAAATTTTGTTTTATTTTTCTATTTTAGATGTCAATGTCAAGTTTGGTAAATGCATTTTAATTTAAAAAAAAACATATATATATATAAAACTTATAATTCCTTAAAATATATCTGAAGGTGGGAAATTTAAAATAAAAACAAAAAAAAAAAAACTTTTAAAAATTATGAATGAAAAGTTTTTAAAAAATTTTGTTTTATTTTTATTTTTTATTATAAAAGAATAAATACTCAGGTGTATAACAAAAGTAAAAACTCTTGAGGTATATTTGAAAAAAATGGAAAATTTTCCTGCCACGAATATAAATGAAATGGAAAATTTTAATGTCCGTATTATTTAATATAATATTGAAAAAGAACAAAGAGACCTGAAGCTATTAAAGTGTTATTTATTTTACATTTTACAATTCATTAAGAGGAAAAACAGATTTTTTAAAAAAATGGTTTGGATTTTTTTTTGCTTTTGTCTTTTATTTATTTAAGTATCAATGCATCAGAATTTTCATTTGGGTTTTTTTTTTCGATTTATAATAGAATAGAATTTATTCCACTTTCAGGACTAATTTTATATTTCTTCAATTTCTGCTCCCATTCTTTAATATTTTACTAAAATATTCTCCAACTAAGTCAGTGTTCAGTTATAGTTAATCAAAGTTTTAAAATTAATAGAAACTATAAGATAAGGAAACCATTTCCAAAGTTTTAAGTTATTTTCAACTAAAATGTCTAAAATTTAATGAAATTTTTCTCCTGTAATTAATGTAACGATCAAATAGTTATTTATTCAAAATTTTTAAGATATTTTCCATTAGGATATATAACAAAATTTTATGTTAAAATTTCTGCAACATACTATACATATATAAAAATAAATATATATGTATAAAAATATACTTATTCAATTTTTCATCTATAGAAAAATGCATTTTTCAGGTTGAGAAAAGTAAAAGATAAGAAAAATTAAAATAAAAATCATTACAATGGTGAATCAAAAGAAAATAGAAAATTTTGTTGGTTAAAATTTGTGAACAATTGAAAAATTTTTTTTCTATTTGGTTGAATTTTGTGATTTTTTAAAACAAATTCGATTTTTCCTTTTGTTTTTCACTAGAAAAAAAAAGAAATAAACGTGGAAATTATTTAGTGATAAAAGTGATTTTCATACTTGAAATAAAAAGAATTTAAAAATACTTTTAAATGAAGTGCTATATTTCTGTATTCAAAATTGTTTTGTTTCATTTCTTATTGTTACTGAAAATCGGATTTCCATATTCCAATTAATGAATTGATAAAAGTACATTACGAAAAAATTTTATCGGATTCTAAAAACTTGAAACAACCAATTCTCTTATTTCTAATGCGGTTTATTAGTTCAAATACTTTAAATTACTATTTATTTAAAAAGGTTTAACCATTTTATTTTAAAACGAACTGAGTATAATAATATTATAAATAATATTATATAATAGTTTTGATATAAGCAAGGTTTTAGTTCATACTTTCTTTGAGCTATACATCCCGTAGCATTTAAAAAATTAAGTTTGGTCTAGTTACCTCTTGAATTTAATAAAAATGTATATGTAATTTTTTTTTCTTATTGATATTCATAATTTTATTTCTAAATGTAAAAATATTCAAAATTATAGTTTTATTCTTTTTATACTTAATATACTTAAAATTTTTTACAGCTTCTTAAATATTTAAAGTACATCGACGTGCTGGACGACACTTTAATGTATAATTTCATCTTAAATTGAAAAGATAATAAAATTTACTTATAAAAATAACAATATTTTTTTTTTTTTTTTTTTTTATTTAAACTTTATTTTACTCTTTTTTAAAATTCTTAAATTATCTTAGCTTATAAAAGTTTAGAAAAATAGCTTATTTTATATAATTCGATTAACATTTAAACTTAAACTATTGTTTTTATTGTTAATTTTATTATTACAATACTAAAAATTACAATACTAACCATAAAATAATAACTTTTAAAATATTGCATATTTTCAGGCGAAAAACATTGTACACTATCTAATTGCTTTATAAATTCCTTTTTATTTAAATAAAAAATAATTCAGTGGTTGGTAACTTGTATTTTAGTATTATCTGTATGCATATCTAATTTATGGCGACATCTATAGGGACTAAAAAAATGAATAGACTTATCCGAAACTTAAAATTAAAAAAAGTTACAAACTCCACACTATAAGTGATGTTGATTTTGATATACCTCATCAGAAATCATTGAAAGTTAATCAATAATGGTTTCAAGATACCGATTTTTAATATTCTTAACTATTTTGATGTTTTAAAACGCTAAACATACTCAAAATAGTACATAAATATAATGTAAATACTTTCCCTAATTTTATTTTCACAAAATTTTCATGTTTTTGTTTTTTTTTGAATCCTTATTATATATAAAAATTTAAATATTTAACTTTTAACAAAGTTCTAATACTTATGTAAATATACTTAAAACTTAACTTAAAAATTATAAAATTTTTTATATGATCGCTTTTGTTTTGGTTTTTTTTTTTGTTGTTTTTTGTTCTTCTATGAACGTATTTTTTGATAATAAAAAAAACAACTAAGTGAAAATAAAGAAACTTTAGTTAATGTGCCTCTAAAAGTATGCAAAAAAAAAAAAAAAAACTAAAATACTAAAGAGATTTATTTTTTGCATTTTACAGCTCAAGTGATCTTTATAAAAGTATAAAAATTTAATTAAAACTTTTTTTTTAAAAACCTTTTATATAAAAATAAAATCAGTTTAGTAAACCATAAAAGTGAGTTTTTAACAAATAATAAAATTTGAAAATAAAAAACAAAAAAAAACCATATAAGAAAAAAAATTTAAATTCGCTTTTGTTTTTCTTTTGAATAAACCTCTAAAAAAAAAACCTAGAGTTAATTTAATACTATAAGATTCTTTTGAGTTTTATTACTTCTTTGGAATTTAATATGAAAAAGTACAATTCAAGCATACGAGTAAAATTTTAATTAGAATAGATGTTTGCACAAAAGTATATGATATTATTGAAAGCAGTTTATATTAACTTTATTTTGAAATTTAATATTGTTACTTTTGATTGCCAAAGGTTTTTTTTATTCAATTTTATTGTTAAAAGTTTTAACTTGAGATACCACCTTGAAATTGCTGAATGCACAAAATTGTAAATAAGATTTTTCAAGTTTTTTCAAATTAAAGTAGTTAAAAATTTACAAGGACACAAATACAATAAATCATACACTTAACCTCATATAAATTTAATCAAACATTTTTATTTATTTTGCAAATTTTAAACTATCATTGGAAGCTAGACTTGCCGCGGGAATGACTGTTAACAAGCAGTATTGATTGTGCCAGAAACGTAGTCGTCTTCAAACTCGCTTATTGTGAATTTATAGTCTCGTACTGATTAAATTTGAAGGGCTCCATATTTATAACATATAAATATATATAACATCATATATATAAAAACAAATACCTTTCATTAATCAATAAGATACCTGTTCTATATTCTAAGTAACTCACTCAGTTATTTAGAATTCTCTAAATGAATATTAAACTAAAGCTTGAAGTATCTGAGCTTAATATTTGATACAATACCACTTTTATTCCAAAAAAAAAAATTCCATTTTATAAATCTAATATATATATATTTTTAATGAATTTTAGAATTTATAAACTTAAGTATGAATAAAATGGCGATGAATAAAATAAACCAAAAACTGAGCAAAAAATCGTCAAAATGAATGTAAATCACTCAATTTAGTTTTTCATTTTAACCTGATATAACTATAACGGGTAATATTTAAAATTACCTTCACTTTTAAATCCAAAAAAAAATATAAACTAAAAAATCAAAAAACAAAATTCAAGGTAAAATCTTTAAATAATATATTAAGTTATCATTCAACAATTTATCCTATTGCGATAATCATATATACACTACAATTTTACTCAAATTTTTAAATGCAAATGTAACGGTAAAATAAAAGTAAATTATATAATTTCCAAAAAAAAAAAAACTAATACAAAAATGTTTACCGTTCATTAATATTAAAGTAAGAAAAACTGTGATATAATCATCACAATTGTGAGAAAAAATATAAACGCCTAGAAATATGCTATTTTAATTTAATATAGTTTAAGAATTTTTTTTATGTATCATTATTCGACAGCATTTAAATTCTAAGATATTTAACTTAAATTTTAGTGATTCTGGAAAGAACCTGAATAAAATTAACTTATGAACAATTCAATAATACACATATTATAAATTTCATATAAGAACCTTTACTTTTTATAATCTATTAAAATATATGTTTATATTGAATTTTTATTAATATAAAATAAAAAATTTAACTAAAGGGCTTGAATTTATAGGATACTTTTACTGTATGACTTATTTTTCTGTACAATTTATTATTAGAATGCATTAAATTCATTTATTTATTGCATTTTCATGACAGTTATCCAGAATTGAACTTAACATATTAGAGTTCAACTTATTGTTATATTCAATATAAAACTCAAGATATTATTTGTAGTATAATAAATAATATGTATATACTTGTAAGCTAATATATGAGTACAATAAATTCAGTTTAAAAGTTAAGTATTTTCTTTGAATTCAACTAGATTAAAACTTGTATCCGATTTTTGGTATAAATATTTAAATAAAAAGAAGCACTAGTGATCAGGGAATTGAATGACACAGTAGTTCTGCACAATATTATGAGATTAATCAAATTGAGCAAACTAGACAATCGAAATTAGGTTATAAAGCCTAAACCCCATTATTCTAATTTTGGGTCCTTTTTGTTTTATTTAATAGAATACATGATCCAATTGATCTTAGTTAGTAAATGTTCAGTTACAGGCTTTAAAAATTTTTAAAAAAAATAATAGAATTAAAAGGACTAAAAAGGACTATTGATTTTAAATGGAACAGATTATTATCCCCCAATAGTTAAATTACATCCTTTTAACATTATAATTTATCGAACTTTTCATTTTACTGCCACCCAAAATCTTCCTTAATAAATCCAGGACATGCTTTAAAAGAACAAACAAACAGACAAACGTAAATTTAATATAACAATCCTTTCTGTGTTTTAAGTCAAAAAAAATTTAAAAAGCTTTTTGAGTAATTGAATAAATATTCAATTTTGTAACCATTTTGTTTTTAATTTTTTTTTTCCTGTTTCTGTCAATGATTGCGAAAAATACGTATATATACATATATAAATATATATAGTTAATAATACTTTTAGTATTTTACTTACACATAAATTTTATTTAAAAAAAAAAAATAAAAACATAAAAACAAAGTAAAAAAATTTCAAGAAATACATCTTGTCTGTTTTATATGTAGTAGAAAGCTGGATGTTAAAAGATTTACATTCAATGTTGAATTCTCTGAATAGTCGTTTAAAAAGGTAAAAAACAGAACTAAAATAAACATAATATGTACATACATATACATACTATATTTGAGTTCTTTGTATCTTTACAATATACAAATTTAAAATATTTCAAAAGTTCAAATTTTTATTTTGTTTTTATTTTTTATTGGTAATATTGTTGTGTAGATGATGATGAAAATGTTACTGTAGTTACTGTTGTTAATACTGATGATGATGATAAATGGTAAATAGTAATGATTATGTTATATATATGCATATATACGTGCGAGTACAAGTGATTACAAATATATCTGCATATGTATCTCGTACATTTTGATAAATCACGAAGGACTACATGTTGACAGATATGTGGTAAAATACAAGTGTATATTTGGTAGATATAAAAAAATGTGTAATATTTACATTATACTTGCATAATGAATGTTTAAATTTTATATCCAATATGTATGCATTCATATACGTGGATTTAATTCAGTTTATGAAATATTTTGTTGTTTTTTTTTTTAAAACACACGAAAATTCTTTTTGATCCAATTTATTTTTTCCAGAGAAAATTTTTAAGAAGGACGAAAAGTACAAAAAAAAAAAAAACAAAGGATAAGTAATCATAATTTTTTTTTTATGTTTTTTGATAAGATTTTGATGTTTTTTAACGATCATCTTATAAAGTTATAAAAAAATACACAAAATAATAATAATAATAATAAAAGAAAATCTTTACAATCCGTTATTCGAAATCCTTTTTGACTCATAAAGGATATGAAATGTAATGAAACAATTTTTTTTTCTGGTGATATTTTCAGAAGGGGTTTGAAAATTTGTTTCAAAAATTAAATACAAGTATATATTACACTGTTTTTTTTTTAATGATTTTTGTGATGCATTACTTTTTTTTTTATATATATTATATATTAAATTTTTAAAATATCAAATAAGATTTACAGTTGAAGTGGATATATATGCAATGATTTCTGAGATTAATGAGGGAAATTTTTTTTTTTAATTTGGTTAACATGAGAAAATGTATTAAAAAATTAATTTTGGAAGGGAAATTCTGAGGAAAATTCTTAAATTCTTAATTTAAATATACGTGTTCATGTATTCAAATTATATTTATTATTTGAATTAGTACTATGACTTCCAAAAGTTTGTCTAAATAATTGATTAAGAACAAGGATTTTTATAAGGACGAACGACTTGCATAACATCTATGATTTTCTTACTTAAATAAATTAATTAAAATTAATATAATTATTAGAATAATTTTCCTAAATCAAAATGGTTATCAGTACGCGAAAAATGTATTAGTCAGAATAACTACTGATTAAACAATTAAAAAGTAACAACTTTTAAAAATTTTTATTATATCTGTTATTTAAGAAAATAAAATAAAATTTAAGAAATATAATTAAAGAAAATATATTAGAGCCGATGTAAATCTGAAGGGGATCTCAACCAATAACCAACATTAATAATAAATGCTTGTACCATAGGGCTAATATCATAAGGTTCAATAGGAGACTGTGTAAATCTACCTAGAATACTAGAAATGGAATATAACATATTTTATTTCAATATATCCTTGTACCGTAAAGATTAAGTAATTTTTTGATAAATCTAATCTGTAATCAGTTTGACTAGATTTTTAAAAATTTTAGAAATTGGAACCTCCCAAACATGATTTGATCCAATTTATTAGAACGATACCTCAAAATATTTATTAAATTTCAAAAAACTAAATAACACAAGTACATCTATTTTCCTAACTAAAAACTATTATCGTCCCAAGAAAAATGCATTAGTCCAACCATTGGTCCATCAATTTCACCGATACATTTTAAAAAGTATACTTTTCTCGAAGGATATTCGTATTAAAATCATAAAATACATTAAAATAACTCTCAGTACTTAAAGTTTTTGTACCAATAAAGTAAAAAAAAAAACGAAGGATAATAAAACCGAAAACTGAAGTACTCGTAAAAAACAAGTTGTACGTACATATTGTTATATTGTGTTGTAACTAATAAAACTAAATGCATTACTATAATTGGATTTAAGTCCGATTATTAAATTCAAATGCATAAAAAAGGGATTGGAATATAAAATTTTTTATTGTAGCTGCGATATGCAATTTATTATAGATATATTTTACTATACACGATATATAAAATACAAGTATCTACAAGATAAAGTAATGAAAAATTTAATTTCGAAAAAATTTATTAAAATTAACAAAAGATTTGTACTTACCTTTTATAGAAAGTTTAATTATTATATCAAAAAAAAATTCAATGATCTGAAAGTACTTAATTAAATTAAAAATTATGTTATATTTATTTTTAAAGTTCTAGCTAGATTTAAGATAAACTTTTTTATAAAGATTTTATAGAATAATAATAGCTGTATATAATATATTAAAGGACCTCTTCAGAACTTCAGATTTAAAAATTAATGAAGACCTCGAGTCTCTACATTAAATTAAAACTTTGAAACTCTTTATATATACCTTGCAAAAGAGTCATTAACAAAATGCATTAAAATATATTTGTATTAATGCATTATTTTATGAATTATTTATTTATTTTAATATATTTCTTTACAATAATAATTTATATATTTTTTTTTTTTTTTTTTTTTTTTTTTTTAAGCGCTAACTGTTCAACTGTTAGGCTAATTAGCCTGTCTATACCATAGGTACATGTTGGAACAGGGGGTCATATTATATTCGTGTTATTAGAATTGGTCTTATTGAATTCCACATACAATTTAAACATGAGATAGTACTAGGCCTTATAACATGTAGAAACGTCTTAGATTTTCAATATTTACAATTCTATTTTTTGTTTATATTGTAATATTTTATATTTTACTTATATGGTATTCTATATCTGCGAGTTATATTATTTTAATTAAATTATTTGTTTATATTTTGCATTTGTTTATATTTTTATATTAAAGTATTTTTTATTAAAGATTTATAATTATTAATTATTGAAATGTGATGTAAATGAAAGTTATGTAAATATAACTAAAATTATTCCTTTTTTAATTATTTAAAATATAATATTATCCATTTTACAATCATAATAAATAATATAATACAAGAAAATCCTTAATCTTATTATTAAATAATTTAAATAAAATAATAAGATATTCTTAAATACTTTTGGGATAACATTTATATGTATATTATAGTTAAATATTAAATTTTTTAAAGTTCTTTATAAAATATTTACCATATATTTTATATATTTAACCAAAAATATTTTAATTCTTAATAAAATCAATAATAAAACCATACACAAAACCCAAAATTTTTCTTCTATAGAATTTTATTCACAGAATTCAAATTCAATTATACAATCAAATATTATATAAAATTGTAATGTTATATGTTAAAATTAACATAACAGAAAATAAAAATAAAAAAAAACAAAAATTTATAACTATTTATATTTTTTCCTTAAAATTAGTTTTCAATTTTTTTTTTATTTAAACATTAATAATCAAGGTTAACCAGTATAAAATATTTAATGTATAGAAGAATGTTAGTATTAAATATTTATCCTAAATGTATGCAATTCTCATAACAATTATTATTATCCTTCATTTTAAAAAATAAACATAAAAAAAAAAAACAAATCTCTTGAAGTTGAATTAAAAAAAAAAAAAAATATCCTTGAAAATTAATAATAAAAGTAATATTTTTTTAATTAATTATTGTTTTTCTTACTATATATATATATATATTATATATATATATACAATATATACAATAACATTTTAATCTATAAGTTGTATCAAGTCACTTTTCATAATTATTAATGTAACAAATGGTATATTTATATTTAATATATATATATATATATTAATAAAACCTTTAATACTATGATTACAAGTATTTTTACCGACATAATACAGAAACTTTTTTAATTGAGTCACTGTGTTTTTTTGTTTTTTTTTTGGATTTTGTCCCCTTTTCATCAGATAAAATAAAAACTTTGGCTCAGACT